>CM029548.1:35366023-35633628 GCA_017141385.1 Sogatella furcifera | reverse complement strand
ACTCATTGTAATATTGTGCTACCAAATTTGTCTTTATATTAGCATCTACCTCAAGATGATGTAAGTTTTTGTTGTTGAACATCAATGATGTATCGTCAGCATAAAGGGTTATATTTAAACCTACCGGGACCGAGGATTGAACATTGTTTGTGTAAAGAATAAAGAGCAATGGGCCCAAAATAGAACCTTGTGGCACCCCTCTTGTTACTCTCAATCGCATTGATTCAGCCGGCTGAGACTGAGAGTCAACTGTGACAAACTGAAACCTATTTGTCAAATAAGACCTGATCAGACTACTACTAGTACCTCTTATTCCAACATTTGAAAGTCTACTGATAAGGATGTCGTTATCAACACTATCAAAGGCCTTTGAGAGATCCATGAAAGTACCAATAACAAAGTTCCCCTTATCAACCTGCTCAATAATATTCTCAATGAAATTGACTGCTGCAGTAACTGTTGACCTACCCTTTACAAAACCATTTTGGCAACAGGAAATCAAATCAAATTTGTTAAGATAAGACATCATTCTGGAATAAATTATCTTCTCAAATACCTTTGACAGTGAAGAGAGAATAGAGATAGGCCTATAATTTTGAATGTCAGTTCTTGAACCTTGTTTGAACAATGGTTTAACCTTAGCAATTTTAAGCATATCTGGAAATATACCAGTTTTGAAGACATTATTAATTATTAAAGCTAAAGGTATGGCAATTTCTGCAGAACATTCCTTCAGCACATGCACTGGAATATTATCAAAACCAACACTATTTTTTGTTTTAATGCTTTTTATTATTTTCAGAATTTCATCTCTATCAGTTGGAAACAAGAAAATACTATTGTTACAATTTGAATTATTTGAAGAAGGGACATCATTAATTTGTAGATTAGATTGTGGTATTAGCCGTTGTATTCGTCCACACCTTTGATATTAATCAATCAATCAATTAGAGAAATAATATTGATAATCTTATTGGTCCAGTTGAGCCTGTAGGTTTTCTATTTGGTGCAATTTCAATTTAATCCAATATAATATAGCAGTGCTGTGGATTAACTTGAGAATTAAGTAAAATATCACTTGTTTATTTTTCCAATCAAATCGTGAAATTTTGATGTAAATAAAAGTATTAGGCCAACTCAACAAAAATTAGTAATCATTTGCTGACCAGTTTAATTGGTGTTATTGCCTGTTCACTAGCCTATAATTATTTCATTCTATAAAATGTAGGCTATTGTTGAATAAATTTAGTGTGATTAGAGAGTTGATCTTCATGAATACTAGAAGTTTTCTTGATTGAAAAAAAAACAAAGCTATGCTCTTCATGTTTATGTGCTATCGTAGATAGAAATAGAGTTTAGAATGTATTTTTCACTAAAGATAGTCTAATCATTAGTAAAAAGTAATAAATAGGCCTATACAGATTTATGTTAATCTCTATAAATTTTTTGATCAAACGTTTCACAAAAATAATTCATTGATTTATTCTGAATTATAAGCAAAGACAGATACGTATCACTTCAACTTCGATTTATCACCAATTCACTACACATAAATTACTGTACTTGGAGAAAGTATATAAGGAGTGATGATAGCAACATAAATTGATGGAAGTTGAATAAGTTATCATTGTCTGTGAATATTTGAGAATGATCGAGTACATGCAGTTGACTCACTCACATGAGCTCTAGAAACTTCCTATTGCCTCTGAACCAACTACAAATTGATAAAATTGCTGCTGCAATTTTCACATCATGTACGCTTGAGGGTAGACAGCGCTGGGAAAAATCTTCCATCATGATATTGATTTGATAAACTTATTCTCGGAGAGTTGACGTCGATCGAAGTCACAAACTTGCCCCTCACAGCTACGATATGAGATTTAACCACAATCTCCCTGACAGTCGTCTCTTTCCTTATTATTTGAGGTCAAACTAAAACTTTTCCCGTGAAACCCTATCCAGAAGGGTTATCATTCTCACTGCAAACTGTTATCTGAGAACTAGTGGGATACAGAAGTTCGAAAATCTTCAGAAGTGGCATTAATTTTTTCTTATGTAGCTCTTATATTATTAACAATGTTTCAATTCTAGAAAACAGCGAAAACTATTATTTAGGGACTGATACAATCAAACATTATTCTTTCCTTTACACAGATAGAATATCATTGAAACAAATTTTGCATAAGGAACTCATATGTTGATTTCTTTAAAAACCAGCAGAGCACTACAGTCTAACTGGAATAGAAGTTTTCTTCAATGCGAATATGAATTGAATAGAATAGAATAAAATAGGTTTTATTTCACCAAAAAAACCAGTTTATGAAAAATAATATTTACACTTTTAATAGAACAATAAATAAGATACGTATCTCCCCTCACTATGATACGAACTGATCAACAAAGAATACTTATTAACATCAGCTTTTGTAAATAGCAGGGCCGCCCACAGGGGGGATTGATGGCGGAAGTTGCGCCATCGGCACGAAATTTGGGGGGATTCTGAAAATTTTGGGGGGAATCAACAATTGATTTGATTACAGTAATATGGAGTTATTATTTTGAATGGTTCACTTTCACATGTAGGCGTAAACGTTTTCTATATATTTCCATAATCCAACTGAATAGAATAATGTCTCTGACAGTTGTAGATGTAGAACCAATACATATATAGTTAATTTACTTATTAGTAGCCTATAGTTGTTATGGATCAACATTGTCTAACGATTCATGTTTACAAATCACCGCGGATGCCAGGCTTCCGTTTGACTGAGTTGATCTCATTTCTCAGAATGAACACGAAACTTTCAATAGAATTCAGACCTGAACAAACAAAATCGATTTTAATAGGTTCCTGTAATTATTCCTTCTTCGTAGTTGACGACTTGACAATATTCAATTTTATCAATGCTCATATGCACATTCAGTTGTTGTTCTGCTGTGGTATTGAGCGGTGGTATTTTTGTTGTTCGTAATACAGTACGTGGTTTATGAATGTATAGTGTTTTATATTTTTACTTTTGAATTGAATGTAGACTTACTAAGTTATGATTACAAAAAAGTTGAAAAATACAAATAGTTCATGTACATTACATAGGGGTTACATTCCGGTGGAATATAAAGGTAATCAAAGTGAAAGTCCATGAAAACGTTATGGAAAAACAAGCCGAAGGAGCAAAAAAGCTTCGTCGGGTGATGAACTATAAAGGTAATATGAAAGGTAAAGTAGGCTATAATTAAAAAAATATTCATTAATAAGTAGGCTAGCCGGGAAGACTATTTTCAGCTTTGCATGAGTTCTATAGAATACAGTTAATAAGTGGCTGCTGCCTGATGTACAAGCTCTCAGGGGAAGCACGGCTGCAAGAAAATAGTGATAAATCTGGAAATGGAAATAAATATCTAGACCTTGACAATTTTTCCAACTTATTGTAAATCAGGATATTTGATCATTCTGATTTGAAATTAAATGTTATATTGAAGAGCATTTAAATATTGCTGTTTTCAATTATAGTGTTAATTTTTTAATTATTGCGTAACCGAGCTCATGATTTTTAGAATGTCATGGAGTGGGAAAACGTTAACTTATTTCATGTTCTACTGACTTCATTTTTTATTTTACTGTGATTTTTTATCTTTCTTAGTAATATTTTTGGTTCTTGACGAATGACTGGAGCGCTTACAAGTTCTATAAACAAACTATCATACAGGAATTATACATAACAGGAGCAAAAAAAAAAACACATTTGATTATGATATTGGATACTGAGATCAATAGTCTCTTTTGAGTGGAGATTGTTCATACTCAATACATTCAAGACAAAAATCAGAAAAAGTGAGATAGTTTTTCTCGATTTCCTTTGAAAAGATTCCTTATCTCGATTTCCTTATAATCTCATAATAAGGTGGTCTCATAGATTGAACTGTAGTTTAATTCAATACGGTAATCAAGACCATCGTAGAAAAAAATCATAGAGACCATAAATCGTAGAAATCAAGACCATAATATGTGAGTATCATTAATATTATACTGTAGCCTAATTTATTTCAGAAATAGGTACTGAAATAAGTCCTGTTTATTGACTGAACACTTCTTATTCAAAACTAAATTATTCACAAGTTTCAGCCACAGAAAAGTGAGTTGAAGCATCAGGTAAACATGTTAATCCTCTTTGAAATTGAAAAATATTAATTATTTTCATATTTTTACAAATATCCCAATAACCACTGCAGATTCAAAATTCTAACCAGTTCCATTGCATTTCTAAGCCAAATTTACAGTAGAAAAAGTATTTTTTATGACCTATATCACTCGAAACAGAGCGATCAAACTGTAGACGATTATTCACACTCAACAAGATTAGTCTCATTTTTAATCAAATTAAAACTGGAATTCTGATTCATGGATTTGAGCTAGACCCCTGTACTTGGTCTCATATGTAAAATAATCAAATGAAAAACTTTTTGCTCAATAAAAATTATTTTGTACCCTGGAAAAAAATCAAGAAAAATCTGTTTAAAATAAAAAAAACTTGAAAAATCACTCTTTTTCTACTTTGACTGCTAAAAAATACTGCTCAGTAATTGACTTCGGCATGTGTTATACCTTGAATCAATGTGAAATTTTATCTTCTTTTCAACGATATATTGACGATTTAATGACGGTATGTAGGCCTACTTGAAGAATATCGAAAAGTCTATATATCTCGAAAACGAAGGTCGATAAGAAAAAACTTTACTGGACATTTTTTGAGGCAAACTGCATGTAGAATATGGTTGCCGGCTGTTACACTTCTCGTGAGACACTCTGTATTATGAAGTGCGAATTACTGTCTTGGAATACTACACATGGTATTCTCTATTTCGAGTGTCAGGCTTCAAGTCAAAAGTTACGTCAAATAGAGTAACTTACCTATAGTTGCTGAAATAAACTTTTATTGAAATATTTTAATTATTTCAGTCAATGAAGTCAACGATTTTACTGGTAAATTGGTCCTTACGTTTTGTTGTTAGTAGGGGGGGGGGTGGTTTGGTTGGGGTTTTTGAGGAATTATAGTACAGGACTATAATGAATTTTGGGGGGGATTTTGCGCCATCAGCCTTGGGGGGGATGGGCACCCCTGGTAAATAGAATATTGGAACTTATTAAAAATCAATTGAAAAGACTATCATCATTATTATTAGAGTTGAATACATGGAAATTGTCCAATTGAAACTGGGAGAGCTGAGCCACTCTCACCCCCCTCCGCACTAATGGACAATATCATTTTATCAGGTGTATGACGAATATATAAATGAGCTTTTATTAATGATCAGCTGAATTTGTAACGTTGCATTATGTCTCACTGGATCATTTACATGCGTTCAACTCTACTATAGTAGAAAGCAAGAAAGATGATACTAGATGCAACGTTGCCAAATCAGCTCATTATAAATAGAGATTCAGTCAATTTTTATTATACACGTGACGAATTGGCAACGTTCATGAGTGCGGGAGGGTATGATGAGAAACTCATCAGCAGACTCCACCAGACTAATTTCATGTGTTCTACTATATCTCAAAGAACAACAGAACTCTTGGTTTATTGTTGAAATTTTCTCTGATGTAATTTATATCATGATTCATCTTCGGGTTAGCTTTATCTTATCTAAAATGTGCAAGCAGCCTCTTTCTCACGTTGGGTGGAGTGAATTTCAATAACTTCATTCCCTCAAGGAGGGGTATGAAGCTTTTTTAACTTGCTATTCCCCTCATACCATAAATGATATTGATATCAGTCAATGTCAAATTACGAGCAGGCAAGTACTACTCGCCAATGTATTCATTGGCGTAGTAACTAACAGGTGACCCCAGGGTGTTGGCAATGAAACCATATTCGCCAAGAAGAAGAGAGTGTTGGCTGTGAGCCAGCAAGCATCCAGTAGGCTAGCTGTGTACGAAAAAAGTCAGCAGCTTAACGGCTGTGGCGTCTGTACGTCCAGTCTATGTCTGGAGTATAAGCACGAGACTGGTTGAAGGTAAGTTATGAGTAACTTATTTTCTACTTCCACTTGGAGAATTTTCTAATCTTAATATTATTTTCAGGATGTGGGAGAGAATTCGAATCGTTTTTGAAGAGGTGACACTGCAAAAAGGTGATGTCAGGTAAGCATATTACAAATTCACCCTGGAAAATTTCCCCCTCCTTTCTGCATGGAAATGCTATATTTCTCCAAAATGGGAGCTGAACCATATTATTTGAAATCATGATAATAATTGAACCCTAGATGTTCTATTGTCTATGTTAATTATCAATGGAAAAAATCGGTTGGCCATCAAAATGATTTGTGTGTTTTAGTTTGTTGGTTCCTGAGAATCTTCACAATGGGTCACCAAATAGAATTATTGCACTGGTAATGACAAATAAGCATTCCAACACGTTCAGGAAAAGTATTAATAAGTCGTTAGGCTCTTTTCAAATCGAGTCAAATTCTTTAGATCTCATGGCTCCACAAATCAATGTCACCCGATAATAAACTTTCGAATGCTGATAATTATTTCGAATTCATAAAAATTCTATGAAGCATACTACGAATATTCGAATAATCAAGGAATAATGATAAATAATGGCGAATAAAACTGATCTACTCAGGTGTCAACCTTCTTGAAGGAGGTATGATAAATTGATAATAAATCATTTTCTGGCGAGGATCGGCCTATAGAGATAAATATGCGATTATTGAGAATAGCCATGGCTGCACTGCCGATTGCCGATTGAAAATCAAATCGTTATTTGAATGAAAATTGTCCAATACTTTACTATACAATAGTCAGACTCGAAAGTGGCACACACACTCGCATTTGAATGCATGAAACTTTACTAGCTGAAGATATAGGTAATTGACGCTACATTAATCGACTCTGCATTAGTCGATTGGAGGATCCTGAAAGTTTCCAGGTATATTATTGAGGTTGACGAGAAGCAAACACAAAACAGAAACTTCTCGCGTCAAAAAGACCTTACACGAGGACTGCGGGGTTGAAACTCTTCTAATATCAATGACTGAATACCGTATTGAATGATTCGAATTTAGCAGGGTTATGCTAATTGAATTTTACTTCTAAGAAAACTTCAAACACGAATTGAGGAGGACCCTCATTTCCAGCCCTGTTATATTTAGCTACCTGAATTGTTTTCGCAAGTGCCCACTTGTCATTCACAGGTATTTAAATAAAGACACGATTCTTGAGAAGAAACAATGAGATTTACCAACTTGTTTCGACAGCCCGTTGTGAGCTGGAAACAATGAAATGTTATTTCAAGACATAACAGTAAGCAGTCAGACTGAAGAAGCTTAATTACTCAATTAGTATGGCGAAGGGCGTAATAGGCGCTGCAACTTTGGTTTCAGGAGCTGCCAAATGATTATAAAAACGGCTACTGTTTTCCACCTCACTTGCTGCTCGCTCTAAACTTACTTCAGTTCAGTAGGATGCTTTTAAAGCTATCAGATCGTATAAAAGTGCCTCTATGCTTCCTTCAAATGGTTCCCGAGACTTTGCTAAGAAAACTTCGTAGGGGAGATTTATAC
The DNA here is from genome assembly GCA_017141385.1 of Sogatella furcifera. Lineage (NCBI taxonomy): Eukaryota > Metazoa > Arthropoda > Insecta > Hemiptera > Delphacidae > Sogatella > Sogatella furcifera. The sequence continues at coordinate 35,626,059 of CM029548.1, read as the reverse complement.
AAGCCGTTTAGAAACGCTCGGGCCAACTTAGGTTTGTTAATTAATTCGCTCTAAAGCCATTCTGCTCTTCGTTTCTTTCGCGTTCCAGAACAGATTACTGCTCAGCATGGCTGTGACGAATAATAAGACTGTTAAGCCTTGTGAGTCTTCTTCGAGTGACCCTGAAGATCTGAAAAGTCTTTGAATGGATCACATTCTTTTGGCTAGAGAGATCAACAAAAAGGTTTCTCAGAAGTCTTGTTTCTTGACGTTAAAAAAGTCAACGATACTGAAGTGATCCTGAACTATCAAAAATTAATTGAATTTAGAAATATTCCTCAAGTAAGTCATGGGTCTACCAATTAAAAGAAACAGTAGTACAGTTGTATATGAAAGTACAGCTCAATCCATCACTTAGCACTGGAGAATTTCAACTGGAGCTTCAATTGTCACTTACCAAAAACGTTTTCAACTCATTCATCAATTTATTCCTATTTCTCAACTTTATTCAGCCCTTCAACCTCATCTCCAATAAGAGCTCTCTTTCTTGAAAGAAGCACGATTTTCTGAGTACGTATTTTTTCAGCTTAAGGTGAATGCTAGAGCATCTTCCAAATTGTATTTGATTACAAAGCAGTGTATATAGTAGAGAATTCAAACACTAACTCCCTTCCTTAGCAAAACTATTATTGAACTTTCTCAGTCTTGGGATCTATTCCAGCAGCACCAGTTTCTCTTTTTTCATCAAAAATTGTTAAATGATGAAGAATTGGTCGAAATCATTAGATTTCAATAATCTACTCACCAATGTGTGAAAAATTATATTCAGTATCATAATGGAGGAAGGGTCATAAACAAGGGCGCTGACAGCCAATGTAGCCTCAACATCAGCATAAACAATGGCGCTGAAAAGACAATGTCTTTTGGCCTAACAATGGCCTCAACATCCGCCATTCCGTGATCCCAGCTGTGAATCACTGAACATGTTTGGTTAATGGAAACATTTTCACAGATTTTTGACTTAATTTATTGAGAATAAATTATAGATCATAATACCATGAATGGGAATGGGAATTCATTATTATGAATTTGGTGCTATTATGTGAACACAGTATGGCTGGTGCTGCTTATACCTACCGTGACTATAGACTTCTCTAGTCAATGTACTTGAACCCCCTCTTTATAGACCCTCATCATGACCAAATACATTGATCATGGATTACATATTCGAGTCCTACTGCAACTATGAATATATTAATTATTGAAGATTATCTTGTGCTTTCAGCTGTCTGAATCGAGCTGACGTCATCAAGGTTCACGATGGCAAAAGCAGACAATCGCCAACGATTCGCGTTGTCTGCAACGAGGCCTCAAATTTGGAAATATTTTCGACGGGGCCCGACCTCTATGTCGAGTTCCTTGCAGACTCAGAGACGCCCGGCCAGGGCTTCAAGGCCTCCTTCCAGTTCCAGCCACTGCCATCCCCGTCTCCTCCCAACGATACAACACCTCAAACAGGCAAGTTCAACTCCCAATGAGTAAATCGCTTTTTTCAACCCAAAATAACCCTCGACAATGTCATTCCCTGCCAAGAATGACCAAGTTCCTGCATCATCATCATCATCATCATCAAAATTCGATAGAGAAACAGAAAGGACTGAATCTGGTTCTCCTTCTTCAAATTATAAAATACTCATTCATATCTGTTGGATGTAAAAAATGCCTGAATAAATTATTCAATGGACATAGGCCTCTCATTCTCGATATATTGTAATTTGGAGATGGAGAACCAGATTCAGTCCTTTCTGTTTCTTTATTTCATTCTCTTCAATATACGTTTCATTTTGACTATGATGTCTTGCAAGTAATGTGATGCTTGATTCAAATAATTCAACTATTTCTAATCATCCACAGAGTGCCGAGTGGGGTACTCAGAGCAACAAAAGCTACGATACATGACCTGTTCTAAAATATTATTTTGTTCAGGTTGCGTGAAATTAGTAAGCTCATTTGGAATCATAGAGCATCATCGTTATAGATCATAAAATCATGAATGGGAATGGCAGAGCTTCATTATCACCTATGGTTGAAATGCGATATATGGTAATGCACCTTATTGAATAATCCAATGAAGGATCAAATCACGTAACAAAAATTAACGAAAGGGTTGTAGGTGTTTTTACAGAAAAGGGGAAAATTACAGGTCGACAGCATGACTGACAGCGTGTATATCTGGCCACTGACAAGATGTTTTGACAAGTTAGTGAACGTTCACATATTGAATTTCGGATTTTCTGTATCAAACTATTGAAATATTTAGAAATTTCATGAGATCGAGTGAACTGAGTTTCGTGCCTTTATTTTCCTCTTTGAAAATAACATCAAAACTGTTGTGAGTTCGATTCGCATAATCGAGCTATGGAGCTGTCAGAATCATAAAAACAAATTCGATAGAGAATCTTCTATCTATTTTATAGAGATACTTTTTGCAGACAGGCAATCATTTTCAGTTTCTATTATTGGGTTTTCATACCTGTTCGATTCTTTAATTGGAAAATTCTTCCCAAATTCTATGGAACTGACAGGAATAGGGAAGAATATTTACAATCGTATTTTCCTGGTTCTGAATACATCGATGGTAAAGCGACTTCATGATTAGGAAACATTTTAATTCTGCATGCGGCTCTGAGAAAAACGGGCTCTATGAAATTTAGAAATAGCAAGGGTCTTCAACTTCCATCCTTCAATATTCAACCCAACAATGTTCAGTTATCTAATCAGCATAAATCAAAAGCTAAGAGAGTTTTTCTAAGAAAAAAAAACATTTTCTACAAACATTCACAAACAAGAATACAAATTACTTCTAACACCCACTCCAAGTATAAAACGTTTTTTACCAAATTGTGCCTTATACCATAACTCATTTTATTTTTATAATTCTTCATATCAAGCATTCAAACACCCATAGATCATTATTTTACCTTGCTGAGTGACGATAAGGCTTAATATTAAGTTACTCCAACCCTATTCACATAAAGGAAGCAAGTCTGGAACATTATTCTGCCATTCGGAAAATAGCATACTCGAAATCAGCTTCCGAGTCCAATATTGTTCGATAAAGTTATATTAATCAAGGACGAAGAGCTTGATATCAAGAGAATGGAATCTCAACTGCAGAGATATTCTCTGGAGCCTTTGAATTTCAGTTATTGATTTACAAGCATTCATCCTATTTCGAAGAGTAAATTAGTGATAATAAATCTGTCAGTTTTTAGTTTTGATGGAATGATTTGAACATTTAATGATTTATAATCTAATGGAAAATATTGAATTTGAAAACAATAAAATATTCTGACGTTATTTAATTAATTATTTATTATCGGACAGTGTCTACCATAAGGAGTTTGCATCCGTGCTTATATTTGAGTTTGACCTGTGATGTTTGGAACGCTTACTTTGAACACCCATTTCATCCAGTTGAAGCTGAATCGGAATCTTTATTGCGTTTTCAACAACATTCTAGCCAGGCTCGGCCGATTGTGGTCCAAGCTATCCCTTGAAAAGCCTGTAGTGGCCGAAAAAGTTCACAATCAGTTCCAATATTGGATCAACGTCAACGCTCGCTCTTCTTCAAATTCACTGGAATCAATAACACTTCAAACTGTCAAACATAATCAATCACTCAACAAATATTCATCACGAATTATTTACGACTGAGTAGTAGAGTAGGCAAATTTGATCATTAAATTTTATCATTGTGTGGAAGAATAGAAGCGTACAAGATTTTTTTATACATTTTTCAGTATATTACGTTCATATTGTTGTGGTATATTCATTCATTATTCCATTGCTGCCTCAAATTAGAGACTTCCATTTTTTCTAACCTGACTACAGCCAGCAGGCCATAATTCTCAACTCTAATTAGTTCTGCCTAACCGCCCCTGAGGTGTGAGTCTGTTTTTTAATAGCATGACAATTATCTATAGCCCTGCATAATTACTTGAGAGAATCGCATGACACGATGTTTATGTACTCCTACTCAGCAACTTTGTCGCAGAGTTTTCATGATTTATTATGAATCCACAATCCTTTTTTCGTAAACTTCTTCCTTTGCAGTTGACTATGATTTGAATCTTAATGATAATAAATGAATCTTGAATAGATGAAGCAGAAAAAATTATTTATTTTTTGCAGATGTAGATAACATGCTCTGAACAATCCAGAGAACACATGTAGAAAATCATGAAGATTGTTTTACCATTATCAGAAGCAAAAAATCACTAGCTAACATACAAGAATGAAATCTTCATAGCAGCATCAGTATTCCCATCCCTTTTCCTCCAGAATGAGACTCTATTAAGAAGTGATCAATATTATTTTCTTGGCATAATGAAAATTTTGGATTCACGTTGAAGAAAGTCAAGACTGTATGAAACGAACAATCTTTACCGAGAGTCGGTAAATGTCGAACAATGGGGAAGAAGGAACAATCTCTTCTCAACTTGAGAGCTCCTTCGCCATTTTTTCACTTCATTTTAACTACCTGGAAGTAAAAGGTCTTATTCCCCTGATAAAAGCTCAATCATTATTATCTTGTAATAAATTTAATTATTATGTTCCGTTTTAAGAATCAAGCCATTTGAAAAGTTCTTTCGATAACTCAAGTCACTTGGAAAATTATCGAGTTTTAAATAGATTTCATTACGGTCGTAGGCATAAAGTACGGTATCGCGTAGTAGATATGATATTGATTTCCTATTCAAGTTTTTCATACTAATCCTTTCATTTGATTTAGTTTTTCATCTGATCCTTACATACGGCAATCCTATTCGATCATTTCTCCTCTAATTTCATCATCATGAGATATTTTTCTTTAATCCCTGATTGTGCTTGATGAGCTTCTCTAATTTTTTTCAGAAGAGTAATAATCTCTCACTTTCTCATCTCTCCAACTTCGCATAGAAATCTCACAAACTAATTATGATTACCGTATTGCAGTATAATGCCCAGTTTTTCCAAGCACACTCAAATTTCAGGGACCCTCAACTTTACTACAGTTTACTACATCTCCTATACTTATCATAGAAAATGTCAGCTGTTCACCAAAATTTGAGGGTCCCTCAACTTTGAGTGTGCTTGGAAAGACTCGGAATAAGAGTTCTGCATCGCAATCACATTGAAGAGTGAAGAGTGAAGAGTAAATCAAGAGTGAAGCTTGATTCCATCATATCATGTTTCCACATATAAGATTCGAAAATGAGAACCAGAATTTTTCATGTTACTACTAGATGAGTTTATAGTCAATTGAGTTCATGAGTCCATTAGTATATGAGTTTAAGTCCATTCTGTTTGTGTGTCTATTATGTGTCTATGTTTAGCTTCTGACAAAACATTTGAATTTCAAATGTGATGGAAATTTTGGGCTTTTACACATTATCAATCTCTGGTAAACTTATTTTGATTTCTTGAAAACTCTAGATAACGGTTTCGATTTGGTGTATATTGTTTTTGAAGTTTGATAATGGTGTAACAACCGAAACCGGTATCTCGATTTTTTGATAAATCAGTGGTTTGACAACATCTTGTCTTTTCATTTAATAAATTAGTTACATGATACCGTACTCTCAAGCCATGTTAGATCGGAGTTAATTAACAGTTAACACAATTGATGATGAATCAGTGAAAAATCTACTGAACCGAATGCGTTCAAATTTGGCAGACATGTTCAGTTTGACTTCTAGACGCGTACTTAGAACGGATTTTTAAAACTTAATAAGGATACGCCAAATATTTGAGTTTTTCTATAGTTTTTTCGGTATTTTCTTGATTTTTTTTCAAGAACCAATCGGTAGAAAATGTTGAAATTTTGTGGAGAGGAACGTCTTGGGTCTAGAAATAATTGTACTCGAAAATTTCAGAAATCCTTTTGGGCTCACGCCAGTTATCAGTTTTTTTAAATTATTGCGGATTGCATATCTTCCGTCTTGATACGACCAATCCTTACTGTAAATTCAATAGTTTAGCGAGTTTTTCTTGGATTTTTCGAGAACCAATTGGCAGAGAATGTTGAAATTTGGTAAACAGGTTCAGATTAGGTCTAGAAATGCTGTGTTCAAAAAATTCCGATACCCTTATGAGGTTACGCCTGTAATGAGGTTTTCCAATGTTTGAAATTGCATCTCACTTTGCATATTTCTACTGAACTAAATAGGCCTACGTTTAAATCATATACGCGTACCAGGGTTGAGCTGAGGTAATAGAACAACTACTTCAAAGGATTAGCCCTGTTAAGTGATATGATTATCAAAGTAGATCCATTTGAAAGGAATTTGCAGGCGAGCGAAGCGAGCCTGTTTGTCTTAGCTGACACTTACAGAGGATTTGCAGGCGAGCGAAGCGAGCCTGTTTGTCTCACTGACACTGCTGATACTGATCAGCAAGGTTCATATAATTATATTCTATAAGAACCTTGGATACTGACAGGGGTCCAGGCTACTAATGGGCGGTTAAGGCGAGCGTAGCGAGCCTGCAGGCTCGTTATGTTATTAGCCTATATAAACTTTTATATTATTTATAACTTATTATATAAAATCTATTAACAATTGTGTTATCAACTCCGGTGTAAACTTGGCTTTAACTATTTAAACAACATACCAAAAAATCAGAACTACAATAATATTTTGCAAACACTCCTTCTCATGTAGCCTATTCAGTCACTTACTGAAAAGAAGTATACAGTTCAGTTGTAGTTATAGTTACCGAATCTTATATAATAGTTATGAATTATAAGTTTCAAATGATTGAATCTTGTTCATTTATGAATTTTTAATTACTATAATTATGATAAGTTTCATGAAGTTTAAAAAATTGTACATAGTGAAGAAGGACCTTGAGCCCAGCCGAATGAACTGTTCTCTGTTTAGCACATGCATTGTGGTTCCTCCGTTCGTCCAAAGATAGCGCACAATGTCAGCCCTCTACACATTCCAAAATCGGTCCAGAACAGTCCCTCTCTACTTTATGTGAATAACTTATTACTGTATGGATTGTCCGCTTCATGACATAGAGATAATCCATTGATTTTTAAGGATTCTAGATATTTAAAAGGACGCTTATTTACCCTTCAAAAATAAGTATTACGAGATATTACTACAGTTTAAATTACATTTATTTGGATAATTTATTCATCAGCCATGAGTTAACTAGCAATCAGTCTATTCCAATACTATTATTGTTAGACACTGTGATATAGCTTAAATGTACCTTAGGAAAAATTTTATTTTCATTACAATAAAAAACATATTGTCTTTTTGCTGAAGGGGATGGTGCCCAGATAGCACAAAAAGCTGGAATCAAGCTGGTTTCCTGCTGGAATTTTCAATTTAACAAACTGGATTCAAGCTTGAAATTTACAGCCATTAGGCTGTAATAAAGCTGAATTCAAGTTAAGAAGTTACCACATTTCAAGCTGTTAACAAAGCTTGGAAGTTCAAGCTGGAATCAAGTTGAATGACCCAAGCTTGAGAACTCAAGCTGCAATTAAGTTAAATGATCCAAGCTTGATAGTTCAAGCTGGAATCAAGTTGAATCAACAAGAGCTGGATTTAAGCTTGGAACGTACAGTTTTTAAGCTGTAATACAGCTGAATTCAAGTGAAGAAGTTATCACGTTTCAAGTTGTTTTCAAAGCTTGAAAGTTCAAGCTGGAATCAAGTCTAATAATCCAAGCTTGATATATCCAGTTGGAGAAAAGCTGATATTATATTAAACACAAAATATTGACCAATTATGGAAAAGGAAAAGAATACAAAAGAGAATACAGTGAACAAAATGTTGATATATTGGAAGAAACATACAAATCCACTCACAAATCTGACAAACAAAAATAAATTGTTCTGTCAGTCCGCCTATTTCACATTGTTAATCATAACAGTTATTTGAAAGCTGCATGATGTATTCCTGTATGTATTTTTTGATGACAAAATTTAATTTCTTTTCTTTGAATAGTATTATCGATCATAAAGCACCGCCGCATCCCCAACGTCAACAATGATTACTTGTTACACTAATTGAATGGCCCTGAAAGAAAAAATAACAAATCATAATAAAGTACATGATTATACATTTCAAATATCACAGTAATTTTGGATAAGAAAGAGGAGAGGAATATAGCGAGCAAAGTATATAGAAATCAAAATATAAATATAGGCTAACTACAACCGAACAAGAAGAAATAATTTAGTATTCAACTTTGTCATCTATCAATATTTGAAATTTTTGAAGCAAAATTGAAATAAACTTACTATATAGGCCTATTATAGTAGCCATTATAGCTGATGGATTGATAGGCATAGGCTGAAGAAAATTTAGGGTTAACATCTAACTTGTATAATTTAATAAGTTATTTGAGATGTAAATCCCAATTTGGAATTCATTTACTTTTAGACAATACTAAAATTATATCCCATGTACAATGAAATCAAATGAACGTATTCCACTTACCTTTACGTGTTTATATATAAAGTTTTCGTAATAGAAAATCCATAAGTTGGTTGATAAAAATAAATGATGCAAAAATGAATTTGGTAAACATATGCTTCAAAGTTGAAAGTTGACACAGCGCTACTCGTGGTAGTTAAATGAACTATGTTAGTCACGTGATAGTGCAAAAGATTTTGTCTCCAGAATGACAGCTTGAAACAAGCTGGACTGCAGCTGGAACATTAAAGGTTGATTTTAAGATTGAAAATTACAGCTTTTTTACAAGTTTGAAACTTACAACTTGATCACTCACAGCCTGTTACAAGTTTGAATCAAGCTGATTTGATCAAACTGTAACTTTCAATTCTAAATCCACGAAATTTTAAGCTTGAAATAAGCTTATGTGCTATCTGGGTGATGGTCATGTCATAGACCCACTAATCATAACATTATATTATATTGCTGGTGAGCTCCAATTAACTCTGAGGAAAAATCGTTTCTCAATAATCAATTGGAATATTTCAATTAGGAGGATGTTCTATTTCCGGGTTGGTAGCAAAAAACTGGAAGAAATGTTATTTTTGGACAGAAAAATCAAGAACATATTAATTTATTCATGATTATGATAATTACATGTCTCCTGGACTCCTGTAATAGGCTACTCCTGAATATCCAGTATGAATACAAGCACCCCACTTATGTGACTATTATTGCACTGATCTAAAACATTATTATAATATAACATAATTATTATGTTGGTAGGGAAGTCTTATTATTTTCAGATAACAACATTTCCAACACTCACGTATCTCCTAGTTTTTTATGTCCAAGATCTCTCTCTTTTTTTCTCCATCTATCTAAATATTCTCTTTCTTATAATAAAGCCATGAGAAAAACCATAATGCAACAAACATGAACATGTCTTTCGAAAGGAATGAATACTCCCTTTTTGCACGTTTGCATTTTAAATTCTATTGTACTGTATATCTTACCAAAACTCTTCCCTGTCGTTAAAAAATGCTTCAGGCTTGAAGCATCACGATCACTCTCCCGTTGAATAGAATGTGGTTGATGCTTTCTATCTTCTCATGGCAAGACAAATAATATTCCATATTCATTACCCAGGGGAGAACTTACGTCTTCTCTTGACCTCTTTTCACACCGCTTAGATGACGATTCCAGTTTTCTTTTCTTGCATTCCTGATGTTGTGTGTCCTTGTTGTGTTGTGTATTCTTGTTCAATGTTTCTTGTTTATTTTTATTTTTTTGAGGGTTGAAGCCCACATGAGGCTTGTTCGTGGGTAATGAGATGATGAGAGATTACGACTTCTTTTTAGGTCCCTCCTCCGAAAGACGGATTTGTATTCATTTATATGATTGTGCTGTGGTCAAATAATTGTTCTTGGAGTTTCAGCACTTAACAATATATATTAATTCTTGAAATATTTTCCTCCATTATCGTTTTCTACACGTAGAGACAGTAATTCTCACCTCAGAGGCGAAGTTTAATCTGAATAATATTGGTAGTTGTATTCCATGTAACTATAACAGTTATAGTTTAGCATGCAGCTACTTATAGACGAATCCAAAGTTTTCATCATATCATCATTATTACCTCGATAGTACGATAGTAGTTGTTATTTGTACATTATACCCAGATAGCACATAAGCTTATTTCAAGCTTGAAATTTCGTGGATTTTGAATTGAAAGTTACAGTTTGATCAAATCAGCTTGATTCAAACTTGTAACAGGCTGTGAGTGATCAAGTTGTAAGTTTCAAACTTGTAAAAAAGCTGTAATTTTCAATCTTAAAATCAACCTTTAATGATCCAGCTGCAGTCCAGCTTGTTTCAAGCTGTCTTTCTGGAGACAAAATCCTTTGCAATATCACGTGACTAACATAGTTCATTTAACTACCACGAGTAGCGCTGTGTCAACTTTCAACTTTAAAGCATATGTTTATCAAATTTATTTTTGCATCATTTATTTTGATCAACCAACTTATGGATTTTCTATTACAAAACTTTACATTATTCATAAACACGCAAAGGTAAGTAGAATACGTTCATTTGATTTCATTGTACATGGGATATAATTTTAGTATTGTCCAAAAGTAAATGAATTCCAAATTGGGATTTACATCTCAAATAACTTATTAAATTATACAAGTTAGATGTTAACCCTAAATTTTCTTCAGCCTATGCCTATCAATCCATCAGCTATAATGGCTACTATAATAGGCCTATATAGTAAGTTTATTTCAATTTTGCTTCAAAAATTTCAAATATTGATAGATGACAAAGTTGAATACTGAATTATTTCTTCTTGTTTGGTTGTAGTTAGCCTATTTATATTTTGATTTCTATTTACTTTGCTCGCTATATTCCTCTCCTCTTTCTTATCCAAAATTACTGTGATATTTGAAATGTATAATCATGTACTTTATTATGATTTGTCATTTTTTCTTTCAGGGCCGTTCGATTAGTGTAACAAGTAATCATTGTTGACGTGGGGGATGCGGCGGTGCTTTATGATCGATTCAAAGAAAAGAAATTAAATTTTGTCATCAAAAAATACATACAGGAATACATCATGCAGCTATTAAATCATGCAGCTTTCAAATAACTGTTATGTTTAAAAATGTGAAATAGGCGGACTGACAGAACTATTCATTTTTGTTTGTCAGATTTGTGAGTGGATTTGTATTTTTCTTCCAATATATATTTACATTTTTTTCACTCTATTCTCTTTTGTATTCTTTTCCTCTTCCATAATTGGTCAATATTTTGTGTTTACTATAATAACAGCTTTTTTCCAACTGGATATATCAAGCTTGGATCATTAGACTTGATTCCAGCTTGAACTTTCAAGCTTTGAAAACAGCTTGAAACGTGGTAACTTCTTAACTTGAATTCAGCTGAATTACAGCTTAATGGCTGTAAATTTCAATCTTGCATCCAGTTTGTTAAATTGAAAATTCCAGCAGGAAACCAGCTTGATTCCAGCTTTTTGTGCTATCTGGGTACGACTGACATCGCGTGAAACTTTTCTCAATGCAACTTTGTTGCTCTTTTCAAAGTGCGATTTTACCATAGAGGAAACACTCGCCGCCTGGTCGCGCAGCCCAGGTCGATAATTTCCTGCGAGAGCAAAATTTATGTTCATTCAATTCTATCTAATTGAGTGCGATTCTTTTACAGAAGCGGAGTTGAGCTCAAATGACGTATCGGGAAAAGGATCTCCCACTGTTCAAAAGCAAACTGCTGATTTGGGAACGGAAATTGGTGTTACAGGTAAGTTGAAGATGTTATTTTCATTCTTCTGCACGCATGTAGTAGTACAGTAGTATTCGAATAACCATCAATTGAATTATTGATGCAAGATATCATTTCAGATTTTTCTGTGAGAGTCTAAAATTCAACCAGAAAAACTTTATTTAAGCATTCAGGTGAAAGAAATGATAACTATAGAACTTGGCTCAGAACTGAAATTGTTGAACTCTATACATCTAGAGAGTAGAACAAATTAATCGTAAACACAAACATATATTTTGAAATAAGAGGGCAGAATGAGAAAGAAATCACTAATTTTTTGTTTTATGATGAAATTATATTCCACTAATAAATTAAGAAACTAAGTGTATACTTTGTGAAAAATTTGGACATTGGATACATAGGGTGTATGAAAAAATTACGATCTGTAAAGTATACAATATTGAACAATACTCAACGGAGAAATTATTACAAATTACAAGCTAATCTCAAACGTTTTGATAGTGGTCCAGTACGTTACTTCTCCAAAACTAGTTTTCGTCAGTCAACTCGAGAAGTTCCTATTTCAGTTACTTTTAATAGTTACCAACTAGTTGAAATCAACGTTAAAGGTTCTATGGAATTGTTTCATATTAAAGTTTAGTAAAGCATATTGGAAAAAAGTAACGTGTGCAGCAATGTATGGAGCAGTGGAACTGCATAGAAATTAAAGGGGATAGACTATAGAAAGACGGTAAGGGAATTATACAAAACTAACTGGCATTAGAAGATAAGACAATGTTTTGTTTATTTTGGAGTACTGTAATGACGGTGAAGCTGGAACCAATCCAGACTCTTCACAAGAATGCTTCATCTGAGCATTTTCAGAAACATACAAATAGCATCTAGTAAAGTGTACGATCGAAGAACCGAGAAAATAAGAAACACTGAATTAATTCATAATATTTATTCGAAATATTCACATTGCAGTTGGAGCAGTCATGGACGCCCTAACCGTATCACCATTTGAATATCTGGAAACAACAACACCTCGAGTTCAACTTTGTCCAAGAGGTCTCAATCGTGAAAACTTTCAAAATTGACTCAATAGATTGCAGTAGAGCCCAGCATGACTGACTTAAGACTGACTTTCGTGAATTACGTTAGAAGATAGCTGAATTTAACCTATAGTAGAGGACTTTTCTAATGCTGTGTTTAGCATAATCTATTTTACTTGAAATTTCCCTCTTTTATACTATATAATAATTCAGTATCAACTTGAATATAAAAGGGGAGGAAAATTATGTGAGACTTATACCTTTTAATGTATTGAGGAGTCGCATAAATCCCCATAAGCGAGATCCATTATAATATCACATTATAGCTCTCAAGCATGGCTGATATTAATGCGGTACTACGTTCCTTCATCCCCAACTTCCTAACGTGAAGATTTCAAGGGGTAGATTTATATTTAATCATAATCTACTATTCTTTCAACATCTAGAGATTCATTAATGATTGATATTTATCATAAAAGAAGATCTAAAAGTTTAATATGATAAATGAAATCATTTAACAATGAATTGAAAATAGTTTGTCTTATTATTGTGGATTAGCATAAGGTACTACAGATACAAACTCTTTTCCACCGAATAGTCAGTCTTGAGTCTCATTTGATAGCAGAATTTCTATTAGTATTTGACCTGAAAGTCTCATGAGAGAGAACAAACCCAAAAGCTCATTGATGATGAGTAGTAGATACTGTAGAGAATAGATCATGTCTGAGATTCAACATTATTCTATCTGTATAAGTACGACAAACAGCAATAAATCTCGTGACTTCTAGAGATAAGAAAAAATCTGATTAAGATGAAAAATTGATGTATTCCACTATTCTATCAATACGGAAAATCTCATATTATTATAACAATCTCTTGCTCCATGTTGACACAAAGGGAAAAATGACACTCAATCTCACAATTGAGCAAAAATACTACTTTCTATTAGTACTGTATTTTGAATCAAGTAAATAACTAGTAGTGAATCATTCAATAATTGAATTTGTATGAAATTATTCTTGAGCGACACCATAAGCATATAATTGAATTTGTATGAAATTATTCTTGAGCGACAATATTATTTAATTAATTCAAATTTATTCTGAAATTATTATTTCAATAATATTGATCTATTGAATATCTCATATTATTATTTACAATCTCTGAAAATCCAAAATTACACAGATGTTTACTTGAACCGCAGAGGAGCTAAATCCTAAAACACATATTTAGCTCCTCTATGCTTAGAAGGATCCTTGAATCACTTTTTAAACGGAATGTTTCGATTCATTTGATTTTCATTCATGACATAGACAGGTGTATTATTTAGAAGTGCGTGAATCATTTTATTACAACAGCGTGCATATCAAGAATCAATCAATCAATACTAATAATTTCGATAATTTAGTTGAGCTTGAGTTATTAAGGTAGTGAATGTGAATCAATCCCTAGATATTCAAGCCAAAATGTCAAAGATAACTTGTTTCCAGATTTGTGAGTCCCAGATTATTGGTAAGAGCGAAATTTCTTCCGTTTCGCTTCCTGTTACAACCATTTTCAATATCCGAAAACGTCTTTCTAGTCTATTGTTCGATGATGAGGAATGGGCTTTGGCAACCTGTTGAGCGTGAATAAACGCACTTCAAACCAATGCTTCAGATCAATGCAAGTATTCCAGTTGGAAACCGCAACGCCAGCTATGAATTTTAATCATTATGTTACCATCGAAAATTATGTTCTGGGTAACTGGGTTTCGAAGGGTAGATTGAGAAATGGGTGGTCTCAGAGTCGGATTACACTTCTCCAAGTCACCATTGGCTCGGAAAGTTGACAGAGTAGAACAGATCTCATCAAATTATTATCACGTCATCATCAATTTCTTCAAGAGCATTAGATTCATTTATTTGGTTTATAAGTATAGGTTAGAGATTTAAAAAATACAGTATATTGACTCAAGTATGATTATATATGATGCCGCGTTAATGTAAAATTAGATTGATGAAAACAATTTATCAACTTCATGAAGTTACTAGCCGGCAGGCTCGCTTCGCTCGCCTTCTCCGCCTAGCAAGGGGCTACGCCCCCTGGACACCCGACAGTATATTGCAAAACCTCTGGTTATCAACCTCTGTCAGTGTCAGCTGAGACAAACAGGCTCGCTTCGCTCGCCTGCAAATTCCGTTCAGAAGGGATTCGGAATTTATTGAGCACAGCATTTCTACACCTAATCTGGACCTGTTTACCTAATTTCAACATTTTCTACCAATTTGTTCTGGAAAAATCTAAGAAAAACTCCGAAAATTCAGTATCTTCCAAATTTGTTCATCTATAATCTCGCTGAACCATTGAATTTACAGTTAGGATTGGTCGTATCAAGGCGGAAGATATGCAACCCGCAACACATCTACAATTTTGAAAACCTGATTACTGGCGTAATCTTGAACGGATTGCAAAAATATTTTAACACATTTCTAGACCTTATCTGAACCTGCCCACCAAATATCAACATTTTCTACCGATTGGTTCTCGAAAAAAACTATAGAAAAACTTAAATATTTGTCGTATCCTTGAAAGTTTTCTAAGATCCGTTTTTAGCGCGCGTCTAAACGTTCAACTGAACATGCCTGCCAAATTTGAACGCATTCGGTTCAGTGGATTTTTAGTTCTGGTGATGAATGAATGAATCAGTCAGTCAGTCAGTGTCATTTTGCTTTTATAGATATAGATTCTCTATATTTATTTTAATGATAATAATATCATTGTAATATTACAACGCTATAGAGCTAATGGTGCTGGCGATGATACACCTGGAGCTACTGTGCTGGCGCTACAGCCCGATATTGGCTTTGTCTCTCAGTCAAGTATCTCTGGATCTTACATTCTTCTTCTGACTCACATTGCTCGCAAATCCCTATTCACATACTGATTCATCGTTCCCTCAGCCTCTCACTTCTTACTATTTTATCTAATCTCTCGTTTAGCATGACTATTATATTCATTTACCTTCCACATCATGCCCAAGCCAGTTTACCTCAATATATAGATGATATTATTTTGATTTAAGATAAAACTTGGGAGTTTGATCCATTCTTACACATCTTTTTGCGTGTAAGATCAGTAGCATATTTTTTATGGAGGATATAATTATAGGAGATAAGAATACAAGGGAATATATACTCGTGAGTATATCAGAAGAGAATCTTTCTCATCCGATAATTGAAAATGTGGGAGTGTTAAAATTCCTAATTATCTTCTCAACAGATTTGATTTGAAGTGTGATGTTCGAATGCTCTGAACGTTCGTGAATGTGAAGTGTTAGGAATAACTAATTCCAGTACAAAAGTAATGAGAAAGTATTTTGAAAAAATTGAATTTATTCTCAATTGAGCCACTACATGATAAACTGTGGAACGCTGTGAAAGCACAGTCAAAAATGTTGAAAAGTACAGACCCATTCACAAACAAAGGATTCGAAGTCAGACTCGCGAGTAATGAGCAGCACTTCCTTACAAGTGTCCTTGCGATCCTCGACGTCTCTTCATTCGACTCCATGATGACTGTCCTTGTCCTCCACAATGCACCCCTGCCATGTCGCTAACGAAGTTATATTTCTTCTATTCAGTCACTTGACGCGGTTACGGCGAGTGAATCAATAGCAGTCTGCCGGCTTTTCTCACTTTAGCTCTACACTAAACGTGCAAAAAAATTCTCACCTAACGTTTTAACAGCGACCTACGCACAAATGAAATACCAACATAAATTGATTTTCCCTTCGGAGTTCTACCTTTTGGAAACTCCGCAAAGATTAACAAGAAGAGATAAATTTTCAATATCGCGGACGCCATTTGAAAAACAATCCTGGGTATGAATTTCCAGAGGAAGCTCTTTATTTTCGACTAACACTCTAAAAATAATAATTCGTAGTTAATGGGACCAATGCTTTTGTCCGAAGTAGGAAAGATTACGAATCATCGAACCTATTAATAATGTAAAATTATTTTTAAGGACTAAGCTTTAACTACGAATTATAGAGTTACGAATTATCGAGGTTCCACTGTATATCAATGTCATATATGTAATAAGGCTATTATAAAAGATTATTGTTTCTTTTTTGACGAATTCTTATAACATGTGCATGATCAGAATAATGCATCTTTCAAGCAATAGAGCCACATTGTTTCCTGTGGGAAGAATTGAAAACCGTCAACAGGGAAGCTCAATTACATGTAGCCTATTACGGTACTTTGAGAAATACGGAGGTCTCATTCCAGCAATAACTCTTGAACACAATTTGAGAAGTTCACTAATAATAAAGGTGCAATAATCAAAACTCCACAAAAGTTAGACAGATGAGGCGAGGCCTAGTCCAAAATGAGATCATTGGAAGCTGCTCGATCATTGTTATTAACAAACTGAAACTCTGTTATGAGGAGACAGCTGGTGTCCCGTAATACTCCCAAAGCCAGGTAAGAAGTTTAAGCCAGGTAGGTGATAATGGAGCATTGCCAGTTCAGAGGTGAGCTCAGTAGAAACATGGCAATATATACCAGGTAGTACCATTACATAGAGAAGTAAGATTCTCCCTTATCATCTCTTCTTCTCTCCTCTATCTCCAAGGAATCAATCTCCCTCTCTTGTGGTTGAGTGGTAGAATGGACATTACTGTCCAAACTTCGACACGTCATCAAAATGAGGAAGTCATTCTATTACATATTCTATTCTCTCCTTTACCACCAAGGGAAGAATTTCCCTCTCTCCTTTTTCCAAGGAAATAATCTTATTTCCCACTTTTTCTCTTACAGTCCTTGATTTCTGAGGAGAAATTTCTCTCTATCTACCTTTTCTCATAGGAGAGAATCTCCCTCTCTCATCTCTCTCTAAGAACAGAATCTTCCTCTCTCATCCGTCTTTAAGGAGAGATGTTTCCCTCTCTCCTTGATTTCAAAATAAGAGAGAATTTCTCTCCTTGTTTTTTAAGAATAGGATTTCTATCTCTCCTTCATATCTAAGGAGAGAATCTCCCTCTTTCCTCTATTTTAAAAAGAGAGTCTCCCTCTCTACTTTATTTCTAAGGAGAAAATCTCCATCTCTCCTCTATTTTAAGGAGAGAGTCTCCCTCTCTACTTTATTTCTAAGGAGAGAATCTCCCTCTCCCCTTCATCTTTGGTAGTACGTACAATGTAGCTCTATGGGTAGAAGGGTAGGTGGGAGTGAATCTCTGGGGCGACTTTGGCGACTAGCTAGTAGTTGTTGCAAATATCCTAGACGAAATAAAAAAAGTAAGTTACAGTGTTAGGAGTGTGCAGTGGCCGTGAAATGTGGAGGCCAGTGGCGTTAATTCGCTCATCCTCTGGTCGAGGGGGGACACGCGGTACCCTAGTTGGTGAGAGGCTGGGGAGGAAGGGTAGGATCGATGTGGTCGGGACGCATGGCATATCCTGAGAGGCGGGGAGGGGCGCAACTTGCTGCCGACGCCGCTCCATGCTAGCACGCCACGCCAGTGCTCACCATGCGGTGACGCAGCAGCAGCATGCTTCAGCCGGTAAGTGCTCTGAGCTCCTCTCGTCTTCTCCTCACCGTTGCCGGCCTCTTGTCGTTCGCCGCCACCGCTGTCATCGCCTTTGACAAAGGTACACCTTCTTGTCAACTTCTCAAAACACCCTAGCTCATCATGCAATAATATCACGTCACTTAATACTGGTCTAAGCCAAAATTATACGAGCTTCAAAATTTAGTTTCAAACAAAATTAAAATTTAATCTAATTGCAGACTGCATATTTTTAATCTACAATAGCAAATATAGCATTGGATTTGTCATAAAGTTTTTTCTGAAACAAACACAGAAGCCTTTAACAATAATTTATATTACATTGAAACACACCAGCTCATCGTCCAATCATAAATTACATTCAAAATTTATAAAACAACAGAAATAAATATTTCAACACAATTTGATTATTGTCAATTCAATTTCCAACAAAAACACAGCTACATTTCATCATGTTTCTTCAACAATAATTCATATCATATTGTCGTTGGATATAGAGTTGATATAATAACTTACTACTAACTTGCTGAGGAGTAACATGAAATAAAAATTAGTAAGTGATTGGTGAATAAATCTTGGTATACATGCTAGGATGAAATTTGTACTCAAACTACAATCTCTCATAGTGTATGGTTCCTTTTTCCTCCAAAAAATATGGAGATAAACTTTCTCCATTTGAAATAAAGTTCATTGAATGGATCATCCAAGTTCATCCAAGTTCATTGGATGGAATTACAATAAAAAGGTGACATGTAGTAGGTGTAGGTCCCCTCATTGATTGATCTTGGAGGCTCGATCACTCAAGGCACATCGGTGTCTCTTCTTGATCAGCATATAAATTTCATATCTTTCCCTGTCCCTCTTGGTTTTTGCTCTACATCGAGAAATACTTCTTCACTTTTTACACCCATTCATCATCACATAGATCTGATATCGTTCACGCTGCAATTGAATGGCTCTGTTGCTGACACGAAATTTTTCATGGATGATAGTAGCACGCTTATAAAAAGAAAAGCTTAAGTTTTAAAAAAGGGTATTTGATCTATTTCATTCTATCTACCAAAGGAAAGCTCGTATAGAATCATCCCAGAAGTTTTCATTCAAATTGATATGGTATAGAATCATCCCAGAAGTTTTCATTCAAATTGATATGGTCATATTGATATGGACGATAATCAATCAAATGGAAATACATTTGATACGAAAGAATAATGATTCAGCGATTATAAATCATTAATACTTTAATGTGTTGCAACGTTCAATCAAAATTGAACAGAAAAAAAATTAGAAATTAAGTTACAAGTCGCGAAGTAGAGTATTCATTATTCATTATTCATTTCATTGAAGACTATAATAGAATCAATAATATGGGGGTAATATGTATTTCCCCAGAGTCCTCAAGCATATCTCAACAATCATTCAACTCCAATAATTACCTCAATGGTGTACATTTGAAACTGAATAAATTTGAGAAAAGAGAGAAGGCTACAAAAAAGATATAATACCGTTAGAACCATTCCCAATATCCTACTCTGGAAATATTAAGCTCACCCCTTTAAAATATTTCAGGGTATTCCGATGTTATTTATTTTTTCATTCTTCCTTTACGCTCACAGCATCCCTTTGTTCCACTGTCAGAGCTTTCCTTTTTTGTTAGCACACATTCTGCAAGTCCAAATGATGGTCATTATGATAACGAAGAAAGCCAATTCTCAAATTAAATATTCATTATGAGAAGTATTTATTATAAAGTATATCTCAAGCTCTAATGCTACGTTTGGTTACACTTTTCTAGTCTCTAGACGTTTATGGATTGAGGATAAGGGAAAAATAATCCATCTCATTTTCACCTCTCACTTAAACTCCACTGCATGTCCATTTTCAAAATTAATATTTCAATTATATTGAATTTATATGAAACTATGCCTCTTCATATGGACATATTCTATGTGCCTAGTGTTTGTCTATCACAACATTATGCGAAATGCACTTCACACTCTTTTAATCCGGTGTAGCCGGGAAGCCTCATCACTATTATCCTGTTATTCGGCATAGTATATTGTAAACAAATCCTTCAAAACCTTGAAGAGCCACATGGTGGTCTCAAAATCAACCGAACAATTTTCAAAATAATTATTTGCCGGAGAAAATCGTCATTTTCTCTCTCAACTGCTATAGTTAGATACAGATCACAGACTCATGTGAGAATAATTTCTACATAAACTACTAGAAAATACGCCTATATCACTGAACATCACTTCAAGGGGAAAGAGAAGTAGGTCACTTGGCTTTTCCTTGCAAATTTGTGGAAAGATGGAAGGGTAGTCTACTTTAATTAAAATTCATTAGAGGACAGATCAATTGAGAAAAGGTTGAAAAATACGCAATTAGTGTTTCTCTTATTAAATACGGGACCTTCATTAGTGTAAGCTTATTCTATAACAGCTTTCAATTAGTGAAAGCATATCACGCGAGTTCAGCATAGTCAGTTATGTCCCAACTGTTGTCACGAAGGCCTCTTATGAACGCACGTTACTAGAATGAAATGAAGCCTCAAATTAATATTTTATCAAATGAATTCATCAACTGTCTGCACTTCTATAATAGCTTCATTAGCCTGTGTTAAGAAAATACAGCGCTGGAAAAGCTTTCGTTCAATTTTTAGAAGAAATGTTGTAATTTAAATTCACTCATTGGGAAAATTAACCTCAAATTAACACACCATAAAGCTACAGCTGACTGTTCTCACGCTCAAAATTAGTTATCCCTTTATTAGTCCAGTCAAAAAAGTAAAAGTCGGAGGACCCAGCTGAAAATTTGCAGGTATGATCAGAAAAGGGCACTGAATAACATACTAAAATTCCCCAAGAGTCCCCTGTGAGCTTCGGCCGCCATCTTGAAAAACCCGTAAAATTTACCCACTAGGAATTGTTTTTACGTGAATTGTGGCCGAACCAAACGTCGGACGAGGACATTTTTTTGTAGACAATAAAATTTGACAAAGAATAAGACCAACTGCATTTCTGTATCATTAACCGTTTTTGAGATACATTTTTTTTAATTTGGTAATTTTTCCATAGAATCGAGAATTTGAAATCTCTCTTACTTAAGAAGTTTGTAACTATAAATTAAGCACCCGTACATTCGTATTTCAAAATCCCTCTCGGCGAAATTCATTTCTCTTTTATTTGAGACCAATCCCACACTTCTATGTTCAATATTTTTTGTCCTACAGCGATTTTAGAAAATCCTTACACCGCCAAAAACCACAAAAATTGCATATTTTAACACAAAAATCTTACTAAAAAAGTTGGGATTCATTTATACTTCTTGAATACTGTTCCTGAGACCCTAACCTGTCATTAGCAATGTTCATCCGACCAAAAAAAAGTATCGTTGGATTCTAGGGGTTGGGTCAAAAGCATCCCCTATATTTTAAATTATATATATATTTATCCATAACTTTTGAACGGTACGTTGGATCTCATCGTGTAATAGCTCATCGTTTTTAGATCATTGTGGCGGTATAAATTCATATATTATATGCCAAATTTGATGAAGAATTTCATCAAAGAGCCGTTACAGCTCTAGACTTTTAAATTTATATTATTTAAATAATAATTATACTTTATAATCTGCAAAGCTATTGACGTGCAGCTAGAGCTGAGCAGCTCAAGCCATCGCCTAGGAATGCTACCATGATTATTATTATTATTTATTCAAGAATAATTATAAACTTAGGTGAGTGCAACAGGCTTAGCCCAAAACTGCTCTTCTACCAATTTTTACAACAGTCCAAAATAAGGTCATGATCATGATCATTAAACTTAACATTATAATTGCTCACTTCCAAAAAGTTTTTACCACGAACAATTTTGAATTTTGATGAAGACCACTTTCTAGTTTTAGAAATAAACAAGATAAATATTCTATAAAACTTCAATAATTTAGATTCACTTCAAAACGATTGAATTATTGTTAACAAATTCTTTTTGAATTATGTTTTGATACCGATTCTCCCCTATTTCAAAATTTCAATGGAGGTGAAGTATAATAAGCCGCGACCGAGGTTTAGCAGCAAGAGTGGTTCTACTTACGCAATAATTCGTAGTCATATTTACAGAACTAGGAACTATTGGACTCCAATCCTTAAACTTTATTGATAATCCCAAGCAGTTACCCGTAACTCCCACTGCTAACCATAATTACCTTTCAATGTAACATGGTCCTTTCATTTGAGGAAAATCCAATCATAGCTTGCGAATTCGCAGAAATAGATTCTAAAGATGACGGAAGCACCCGAGGTGAATTTTCCATGAGGTTTGAAAATGACAGATGATTAGAGATGTGTACTAAATGCATGTACAAAGATTTTCGTCTAAATTGAAAACACTACAAATAAAATTTGGGAATAAAGTTAAAATGTACTCGGACATCTTCCTTCCTATTCACATTCTTGAATCAGACTTTCAACCAACATAATATTACGTTGTGAGGAAATTCCAGATACATTTTATGTATTGGGCCATCTCCCTTGCTCTTCAGATAGTGTTTAAGTGTATATATACGGTCTCTATACCTTTTTCTATCATCCTAGATTGAATTCATTCACAGCTTAAAGTTCGGCGTTGAGCTCAAAAATAATATTATTCCATCAGGATACATGGATAATTCCAAAGTCCTTTACAATGAAATCCTTGAGGTTCAAAACCTCGATTTAAGAATGATTTTAATGACCATCTTCCAGTTTAAATTATGTACTTTGCTCCAATCGGATGTAGGCATATAATATGGTACGGTATACTAGTACCGCACCAAAAACGATAACAAATTTATCTACATGAGTATATTAATAATAATAACACTGTATATGAAAATATCGGATACCAAGCACTGCTCTGAGACTGCAACCACACTGCTGCATAGTTGGTGGATTGTTGGATGTTCATGAATACATGATTAATAATACATATTATGAACAAATGTTCTAATAATATGGATGTTGTATGTTTCAACACAGTATAAAGATTGAACTCCTATAGTTTCTTTTTCTGTAAAAAAAACACATTACGTATTATTACGTAAGTAGAATGACCCTTGCTGCTAAACCTCGGCCGCGGCTATTATCCAGATATTCTTACCCTTCAATAAAATTTTGAAATTGAAGAGAATCGGTATCAAAACATATATTTTAGAAACAATTTGTTAACAATAATTGAGGTAGCAATCCTAGGCAACGGCTCGAGCTGCGCAGCTCTAGCTGCACGTCAATAACTTTACAGATTATAAAGTATAATTATTATTTAAATAATATATAGTTACAAGTCTAGAGCTGTGACGGCTCGAGACGCGCTGCTAGAGCCGCGCAGCTAGAAACGCACAGCTGCCGCCCTGCTGCTAGAGATGCACAGCCCAAGCCGTCGCTTAGGAATGCTACCTTAATAGTATTTGGTTGCAAAAACAATCTTTCACAGCGAATTGAACATTCTACTTCGTATGTTATGCCATTATCCCTTGATGAAGTGCGCGCTCCCCCCTCTCCGCGCTGTATCTCGAAAACCTTTAGTTTTTCGAGAAAAATGCATATGACCAATTTTGTAGGGATTTTCTAGCTCTACAATTCTCATAATAACATCAAAGAACATAACTTGAACAGGAAAGAAGTTATTCGCAAAAAACCGATTTCCGTGATCTTTGTCCTTCAGCTATGCATTCATTGAAGAAATTGCAAGACATCCTACCAAGAAATATCAGATTGCTGCTGGTTAAATCACTAATCTTCCCACACTTAATGTATTGTAACTCTGTACTCAATGACATGACAGTAACACTTAATGATAAGCTACAGCGCTGTCAAAATTATTGCTTAAGATTTGTCTACTCTCTCCAACGGCATGAAAGAATCACCCAAGCACATATTTTAAGCTCAACTTTAAAGTTACCCGATCAGAGACTTTTTCGAATTGTCAAGCTTGTTAGGGATATTTTAAAATATGGTAAACCTAATTATTTTAAAAACGATTTTAAATTTGTTTCTGAGGGTAGGAGAATAGACGCATCACGCACGAGAACTGGAGAAAATACTTTAAGGATACCAATTCACCGAACTACAATCTATACTAAATCCTTCCTAGTCTCAGGCTGTCGAGCATGGAATGCTGTCCCTGAATCTATTAGGTCTATTGAGAGCCGAGCGAGCTTCATCTTGAAGTTTAGGAAATATCTTGTAGACAAAATAATCGAATATGTCCAGACTTAGAGCAACAACATGACAAATTCCATTATTCACCTTATTATTACTCATTGCATACTTGAATAAATCCAATCCTCATCACACACCATCATAACTGTCTCTTCATACTTTTAATTATAAATTGAACTTCCATTCCACACTATCATCACATATTCACCATCCAAACCGTTATTATAATATTGATTATACATTATTTCAATATTAACCTAGCTCTTGTCATTCATCACATTATCAATTACTAGCATATGCTTGTAAATAATTTTACTTTGAGTTATCTCAATTCATATTAAATTACAATTTACCCATTTTATTTAACCAAATTACCCATTCAAATTACAATTATTTATTTACCATTATCATTTTTATTGTTAATCATCTTATGATATAGCTCAAATATCCATTAAGTATCAATTTATCTAAATCTAGTCTTTTAATTGCATAAAAATTTTCCTCTCTATCTTTAGTAATATTAATAGCTTGTTATAAATTTTCAATTCAAGGCCAAGTGTTAATGGAAAGGATATCCTTATTATCCTTTCCCAAGAATGGACACATATATGTCTAAACTTCGCCTTTTCACTTAGATAACTTACACTCCTTATTCATTTTGCAGAACCTCGAATTAAAATTTTGTATAAATTTTGCATTCATTACTTCACCGTTTTATTGTATTTTTACTAGAAGTTTCTATTTTGTGAAATTTATAGGATAATTTTGTCTTACTCATATATTATATTACAATGTAGAATCTAAGCCGAATTTTGTTATCTATTTGAATAAAGTAATCTAATCTAATCTAATCTAATCTAATCCTTGAATAAAAAAGTTTGCAAACGTGATACAGTATTATACTTTTGAATCCTTATTTAGAATGCCACTATAGATGTTTGTGCCAAAATTCAGCTTAGCTGCTCTCATTGGGAGGTTCGACCTTTTTTTCGTCTAAAATGCCTGGACTACTATAGGCAATTGGTGGTGTCAGAAATGAGTAGAATTTCATAGAGTGGTCTACAGACTGCCTACTGGGGCTACCTCCGTACCGGGATTCCCCCATTCAGCTCATCCCAGATCCCATAATAAACTTATCAGTAAAATATAATCAAGGATCAATGATTATTATGAAATTGGGATAATCAAGTAATAAATTCTAATAATGGAGTTTATTAGAAGTTGGTTGGTTGTGATCATTATAAGTTCATAAAGGATGGGGAAATTTTTTCATTTGAACAATTTACATTGAGAGGCTTTTTTATATAATAATTTTTGGGTTTGATAATATATAAGTTTACAGGCAGAACATTATCACGAGTATGCAACCTTCTGATTGATGTTCAATGATACCGTGGATATTGACATTGTCTAATGTATCACACTTGCAAAAAAATATTGTTATCTTGATGATGGAGGAGTGAGGTATAGGAAAAAATCTATAAATTTATATTGATTGCACGTAAGAATTATGGGACTGGATTTTTACTGTACAATTCAGAGAAATATCTCTTAAGTATCTCAAATTCCCGAATATGTACAAATATTGACAGCACGTACAGTAGAGTACATGTAGGTCTTGTAGTGATGTAAAATTCCTGGGAATTTAAGGGTTTTTTTCCCAGAGAATTTAAGGGATTTTTTTTATATAAAATGTCTAAAAAATACGTTTTTTGCTACACAAACTCTTAAGCACCTGGTATACAACATATTTATAAAAAATAAATAAGAATGAATAACTTAAAAACTGTAATAAGTTAAATAAAGTTCATTTATACTGATTATTTTCATGGAACATGTAAGGAGTGAGCACTCAATTGAAGTGTTTTAATCAAGTGTACTTCGAATTCCATTCCATTAGAACTGAGAGGTAAGTTTATTCTATTTCTTTGCAAATAAAATTAACCCTCTGAACAAAGAATAGAATAGAAAAGAAATTTAAAAAAATAGGGAATTATTTTTTGTTTGTTTGTTAATGGCTCAACAGCCCTATGAAGAACTTATGCCTACAAGCTGGTTGCCAGTTTCATATTCACTCCACTATACAGTCCGTCCTAGCAAAGACACCCCGGCAAAACGGGAAAACGAAATTATTATTAGATGATATTATAGAATTATTATTGAAATTATTAGATGCAACAAAAAAATACTTAAGTTTAATTGAATATTGAAAAGAAAATAATTACACAGCTCACAACCTTTCAAGAATCACTATGGCTTGGTTTGAGTGACTAAAGTAATTGTTGCATTAACTAGATGTTATTCAGAGGTGTTCTGCTTGTCACTTGGTTACGGAAATGGCTTATGGTTGAGAGGATCAACGTGCTAACCACACGTTACCTCTATCCTGGTTAATAATTATTCGCTTGCTGTAAGGTCTTGATAGAGTGGATGGTCTGATATGCTTGTGATGGAGAGGAAATGGAATTGGACTGGCCATATCGCTAGGACAACGATGGAATAATATGGACCAAAGCAATATTGGACTGGTACCCACGCACGTTGCGGATAAGCAGAGGAACACCATCGTACAAATGGGATGAAGAGTTCAAGAGAGTATGCGGCGAAGCGATGTGGCAGAGAGTGGCAAGAGAGAGAACGGAATGGAAAAGAATGAAGAACGTTTACAAGTAAAGGTGGTGTGGCTGTACAGAGATTGAAATCAATCGGAGAAAACGAAAAACGCACTTGAAACTTTATCCTTCCACGGAAGGGATAATTTCACCTCAGCAGCTGCTGATATTGCATTTAGAATTGTATAATTTTAGTTTTGATTTCAAATTTTTGGTAATTTAAAAAAGCAATGAACGGGTTAATTATTTATTTATGGTCTGTCCGGGTGGGGAGGGAATTCTAGCGGGGTGGGGGTGGCTTTGGCACGGTCAGTGTTGTTTCGGGGACTGTGGGTTCTGTCTCGGATTGTGGGTTATTTTGATCTACAATTTGAAAATTCATGGCCTTTGGGCCGGTATTGGCCGGGTTGGAGTCGTTATCCCGTCTTGCCCGGATGTCTTCTTTGCTTGGACGGACTGTATAGTGGAGTGAATTGCTGGACGGACTGTATTGTTAAGTGAATTGCTCAACAGCCCTTCATTGACAAAAAAATACAATAAAGTCTGTCATAATTCTATTAT
This sequence comes from Sogatella furcifera, assembly GCA_017141385.1. Taxonomy (NCBI): domain Eukaryota; kingdom Metazoa; phylum Arthropoda; class Insecta; order Hemiptera; family Delphacidae; genus Sogatella; species Sogatella furcifera. The sequence goes on along the minus strand of CM029548.1, from coordinate 35,598,367 downwards.
TATGTATCTAAATTATATTTATGAGTGAGCCGCTTTCTACTTGCAAACAACATGTAACACCAAAATGACAAGAAAGTGAGCTCAGTACGGTACAGAAAAGTGAGCAAAAATGGACATTACAAGGATGATATACAGCTTATAATGTGAAGTGACTGAGATTGATAAATTACAAACATTTTGAAGCACTTAATAACGTGAAAAGTGACTCAGATTGATCAATTTCAATTATTTTGAAGAAATTTTATAAATTCACATATATTCCCATAAATTCCCAAAATTTCTTGGCCTGGGAAATATTCCCAAATCATAAGTTCCTTCGCACTGGGAATATTCCCGATCCAGATCACTAGTCTTGGCTGTAACTAATGATGTTGTTAGGTATTGATGATAAGATTCAACTTTATACTCAAGATCAACGATTCAAGTCCGAAAATTCAAAATTTTCAATTCAAATCAATAAATACGGAACAATTGCCAAAGAATGGAGAACTCTTCCTGTTTTTCTCATTATTAGATAGATTCTCATTATAATGTTGATGAAATATACCACTCATAGAAACATTAACTTGTTTCATGATTCATGGTTTGCTGATTAAGATTTCATATTCAACAATACAATAAAATTAAAGTGCAGGAGTATGAACTCAATAATTTGTAGAGTAACTTCTAGATTCTTTGATTTTTGACTTCTAGATTCTTTGTTATTCCACCATATTGTCACCAAATTTTCAAAAATATCGGCCCGTGAAAACGTACATGAAATGTCATGTCCATTTCCAACTCCAATTCTCAATTCTATTTTATTCAAAGCTCACCATATCAATTGCTCGAGTTCAATCACGATGTGTATTCTTCTCCAAGCGCTTTATTTTATTCATAACTGATACGTGATGGCTCCATACTTCATGAATGCAGAATTGTTTTTTCTTGTGATAATTGAATTTCAAATCTGATATTCCAAGCTTATTCGCTGTCACACTGGTTTTAAAGTGTAATCAATTATTATTGAAGCTGTATCTAAAAGGGGAGCCAAATGCAGTGTGGATTATTCAGGAGTGGTTCCTTCATTTACCCAGTGATCGGTCCCACTATTGACCCACTTGTTCCCTCTCCAATCTCCGTCATTTTATTTCCATTCAGATGTGGATTCTCGCTGGAACGATAAATTGATTATAAACTACGGAAACTGTAGGATTTTTGTTGCGAGAAAATGTCTTTATCGCTCCCCGATAAACGTTGCCTCCGAGCATAAACTAGTGAAATATAAATTAATATTGGATGGATATCTTATATTGGTTTCTGCTTCTAGATGTTTCAGGTTCTAGATGGAGCAGTTAACGATTTCTTACAAATAACATTCATTGAATAGGGAAACATGATAGCTTTTGCTAGGTTTGATAATAGAGGATGCAAATATTCCAGTCTCATCCTCACGACCAAAAATAAGATAACAAACAAATTAGGTTGGCGCTTCCCTCGCATGTATGTTGTTTCATCATGTTGTTCCTTGGGAAATTGAGAGCCGAATAACAAATTTACACTGCTCCAACCACAACACAGTTCGATCCCATCAAGACACTTCCTAACCCCCCCCTAACTCCTGCATTTCCTCTTCTTTCTCTAGTATTTCTTCTCCTTCCATGTTTCCATGAGCACTGAACTTCCTTTTTTATTGTACAACAAGATACCAGGATTTTCGCCTCTGTTGCTATTGCTTGACTTTGCTTCCCTGAACATTTTCGTCTTAGATTTGAAATTATTTTCCATTATCCAAATTCAATTATAACTCATATTCTTCAATCTCAGAATAGAAGTTGTGAGAATGCAATAATAAATTTCAATCATCAAGGACAATGTTTTTCTCCACAGAATCTCTCCTTGTTGAACTGGAAATGAAGATATTGTCTCCTTGTTGCACTGGCGGCTCGTGCCCACGAAACAGGTGAAGTGTTGTACACTAAAAGATACACTTCACTTAGGCACTTCACCTGTTTCGTGGGTAGTGCCAGTGCCTTGTTGTAGCCTATAGCATTAAGTTGTCAAAACTTGAACGGAAAATGTTGACGGTATTTTATGCCAGTACAAAACGAAAACTTCAATGAAAGAGGACCGAAGTGTTTATACCTCTAATTTTCTAAAGAAAGATATCAAAACTCTATTATACTACACTCGGAAACAAATATATACTGCAAGGGATCAGTTGAGCTTCGGCAGTAAAAAATTGATCGAAATGTTCAAACTCAATTCATTGGACTTGAAGCTAATCACAAACTGAAACAAGACCAATACCGTTCTCTCGGACGATACTTTTTCTTCGATGAATACTTTTTCTAAACCTCCATTATTTGGTTCTGGAAACGGTTATCAGAGGAGCCCGATTTTCCGTTTTTGGAAGCTTTCCAGCTTTAAATAAGATGGTAGAACTTTTGTAATGGATTGAAGGTGGAGCCAAGCCCAAAAAAGTCGATGACTACTCTCTGATCAATGACTAGGCTCTTGTGTTTCAGGCCTTCTCTCCGACGAAAAACAAGCTGAAAAGGCCTGAAACAAAAATAAAGAGTGCCCCATCAGGAATTCCCATGTATTTCGTTCTATTTACAAGATTTCTCTACCTCCAGTCTCGAAGAATTTTACTTTTTACCAGCGGTTGAGACGAATGTAATAATGTACATTGTCAATTTTCATATAGCTTACGTACTCAAATATAACAGTGCACATTGATATTAATCGTAATTTATTCATGCACATAATTAGGCCATCATGGAACGAAAATAATCACCATGAGCACTGAAATGATTCACATGCTTTACTTGCTTTCTACAATTTCTTAACACTAATCTTATAAGATAATCTTATCGAATTTCGAGAGTCGATAAGATTAATTACGATATTCATATTTAAAAAGAGGAATAAAAATGTTCTTATTATTCGAGAAAAATTAGTTAATGGACATGATTAGGCTATACAATTCACCATGCTTCAATATTATTGCATCCTGAAATTCTCGGATTAATCTCACTTAGGATAGTTAGAAATTATCAGGAAGGTAGCACCCAAGTGCCTAGAATTAGAAATGATTTCAGGTAAGATTAGGTTTTGTTGGGAAAGAGAACAAACAAGGATTTGGAATATTGTAGTGGAACAAGCTTACAAATCCTACGAGAAATGCTTCCGTTACCGACTCCCAGCAAAACTGTTCTATTGAGCTCAAAGTTTATGAATAATTCACAGTCTTGAATTATGAATTACCATGATACGCAACATGCTTCATTCATATAAAATCAACGTACCGTATCCAAGTATAACATAGAATAAATGTAAGCATCCCTTCACCTTACATAGTAGGCTATAGTCACGACATGCAGCTTACATCTCACACTGACTGAATATTTTCAATGAGGTTTATTGTGGTGATATTAGACAGTATTGCTATGGACTGTAAATTGATAAAGCATCGCAATGTGGAATACCAACAATATTCTTTTCGATAAGCACTTTAGTCTATCTAAAAGCGTTTATACATCATATTCAATGAAGTGTCACCTTTTCAAATTGAGCAAAAGAGTCGCACCTCGCAGCTCCTGAACAATATTGGCATATTATGTTAAGCTCGAAATGTTAGAAAGTCAAACAAGTACTTTAGCATAATTTGAGAGCTTTCTCGTCAAGTTTTAACACTGGAATGAGTTGCAAACTCAGTTACGAACTGTGCGAGCAGGTGACAAACATTGGGAATACAACTTTTCATTCAATATTCGAGTGATACTGGGCACCGATGAAACATCAAAATAACGTAAACAATAAACAAAACAACATTAGAAATCCATGTTCGCCGGTAATTCTTAATTACGAAAATGCTGAATACTGAAACCTTTAATCACTATCACGATCAATAGTCCAATAGAACATAAATTTGTATAGACTATGTGTATTATTTTATCAACAATTGCAAAAATTCATATACATCATCCTATAATTTGTATGAACTGTACGAAGTTTTAAGACTAATTCGAGATGACTTCATCTCCCATTTAAGGAACAATTCTTGGAAATAACACTTCATTCTTCTTCTAGCATACAAGGACTGTTCCGACCCACATTCAGCTGATAATAATCTTCATCTTACATTAATTTTACTACTAATAATATAATGGGTGGAAAAATAAGTTCAATATCTTCTGACATTGTCATTCAATACGACTATATCATCGCCACCTTTTGCGAGGTCTGCCCACGTCTCTTTTGCCTATTGGCTTATAATTATAGACTTTTAGGGGAAACCTATCTGATGGCATTCTTCCGACATGCATCCTTCTTTCCATTTCATTTAATTTATATAACACATCAGGGGTGAGATTTAAGAATTCAAGGTAAATACAGTACAATAAGCAATTGTAATTTCCATCATAAAAGGATGCTCGGCGTTTATGTTAGAAGTTTATATTAATACGATTAATATAAGCTCTAAAGCTTATAATAATAGCACTAATATAAGCTTTAAAGCTTTTATCATAATCGTCATTCTAGAGCTACTCACGTCTCTCTCCTTTCGATGAAAGGTCGTTAAGAACATAGTAGTTATTTAATATTATGGAATACAATAAGAATAAGTAAAAGCTTTATATCCACTGGCTACATACCCATATTCAACAATCGATTGCTATTGTACTTATGAAACTATAAAAATACGACGTAGTGTTGAATGGGGGAAGCAATAAAGTTCCAGGTGGATGGGCTTACATAAGTCCAAATTTATGAAAGATCGGCGCTTCCTTCGAAGGGAATTTGATGGCGCAAGATACCTTCGGATATGAAGTATGGGAAATAATCTTGTTGATGCATACGATGATTCATACTGTCTCTAAATATTTCCAGATCCGTTGTGGAGCGAGATTGAAATGTCTCAATTATTGATGATAGTTATCAATTCGATAATTTCTCATAATAATTTAACGATCATACCCTCTTTCTATGACCCAGTCATTTATGGTCTTGTCAAGCTTAATAAGGATTCCTCGAGCATTTGTAGTATTACTGCTTGAATTTAATATAAAGCAGCCAACTACGAAACTTATTCAAAGTTAGTGGTTGGGTGAAACTCACAAAAATTCAGTAGTACTCTATAGAGACTCGATTTTGCATGGTAATAGCTCTAGCGTAATGTAATTCAATTCCAATAATATATCCAATGTTGAAACCTCAGTTTAGTCATACAATATAAATATCAAAATAATTATTTTCATTTTATATAATTTAAAATGTTCGAGTAATAAGTTGTGACCAACTTCCCAGAATGAAGATTATTTCAAAATGCATTATTTATCTGAAAATATTGCTTAAGCTATTCAAAATTTAATGCAACCTCATAAATTCTGAATTGATTTTCATAGTTTCTACTTTTTAAACTGGAAATTTTGAAGTATAATGTGTGTGGACATTGTGAACATAAGTTCAGTTTGGAATATTTATTAAATCTGGAAGTAAGACGTTTTGGGAAAATTATTGTCTGTGTTCTATTAATTAAGTAATGTTTTTCGTGAAATGAATGAGTATTGATATTAATATGAATCCACAATGCAATCTACATTATACGCACTGCTTTCTCAATTTGCAAAAGACGAATAGTGAGTGATAGTAGACGGCAAACTGCCGTACGGCAGAATCAAGCCCAATAAGAACAATGTAATTTCTATCAATCTCTTGGAGCAGTTAAGAGCCCCTATTTATGGACAGAATTTCACGTTCTTCATATATCATTGAAAAGAGAATTAAATTCTCCAGGCGCTTGACTTTTTACTTTTTCGATTTTTAGTTTATTTCAATAATTAGAGGTCAATACTTTCATAGTTAGTTAATTATACGATAATAATTATCAAAATACACTCAAAATCGAAAAAGTAAAAAGTCAAGCCCCTGGAGAATTCAATTCTCTTCCCAATCACATAAAGAACGTGAAATTCTGTCCATGAATAGAGGCTCTATCTGCTCCAAGAGACAAGAGATTGATAAAAATTACATTGTTCTTATGAGGCTTGATTTTGCCGTTTGGCAGTTTTCCGTCCACTACCACCCACCCTTGGGCCTAATAGTGATTTGATAGTCTGAAGGTATCAACAGAGGTAATAGAGCTCTCATATTCCGTTAGTCGTATATGCCCTATAATATAGTAGACTATAATTATTTGGAAAAAACTGTTTGCAGTTTGTTTGTTTCCACTGTACTAATACTGTACTCTATAATAGTATCCCTGGATTATTTCTTGATAATTCATATTTTGAAATAGAGAGAGATGTAGTGAAATAATAGAATGAACCATGGGGTTGTAGATATGTGTATTAATTTTCTCCACACCACATCAGAAGAGGAATTTCCAATGTCATGCATTCTATGATTATTGAAGTATCAATGCTCTCATCCATATTAGTCGAACAATATTCTCTTCAGTAATAGCACTTTCTTATGCGAGGAATGTACTACATACTCTTCAACGTTGCATCAAGAAACATGATCAATGAAGATTATAAAGATCTATCTATTTATGACTAGTAGTTATCACACCGTAGATTAAGTAGACCTTAGATCATAATTAATACATAAATTTAGAAAAATAATATATTTAGAAAAACCTTACTTTCTCATCTAAAATATCAAACTTGTATAATCGAATTCTATACAAGTATTTAACAGAAAATCATTTAAATGATTTGGATCGGATTCCAGATCTTATGTTTGGAGCTAATGCATACTTTCTGTAAACGAGGAAAATTCTAATGCAATTCTTTATTCAAGTTGCATGATGAAATATTTTGTTTACTATAATCATTAGGTTGTTCAATAATTATCAAGTACCAAGCAGGCTTAGAAATATGAGTTAGTTGAAATAGTATATTATGAAGACGTGGAAAATCTTTCTTACTCATAGAAATGCATTCGACTTGAATTTTATATCAATAAAACTCAGGGTACACGCTACTCCGAGAAACTTATATATTATATCAGTTCCAATGGAATTGTAATTTCACAATTAATGGTACTTGTTTTATCAAATAGGATTCCTGTCTCATGATCTCATTTGAGATCTCACGTGAGCATCATACTTAGAAAAACTCCTATCAACAGTCATTGGTCGGCCTCTTTTGTTGATAAACGATACAAAACTTCGAATTGAACTATTAATGCTTGTGTACCTTGTTTATATTATAATGAGCCTTTGCCTTATCTGTTGTTGCAGCCGCGAATTGTGATATGATAGTGACAAGTGATGGCCTGAAGAACGGAACGGTGCAGTCACCCGGCTACCCGGGGCCGTACCCGCCACGCACCACCTGTCGCTACGACTTCCAGGGTCGCGGCAAGGAGAGGGTGCAGCTGCTCTTCACCGACTTCGCTCTCTACCATCCGTCAGACGATTCCAAAGAGTTTGTAGACAATTCTTGTTTACCATATCTGAACATCAATTCAATTTATATTATTGCACATTATAATGTTATGATGTTATCTTATGTAGGCCTACTGACAAATTTTAATATTGGATATCGACAATGTTCATTGGAATATTATTGACTCTTAAAACGATAATATCATTATTTTTTCAATGTCTGGGACTTTTTTGAACATCAATATTATCATTTGATGACCGTTGGGAAGCGGTTTGTCCCAGTGGTAGAGAGCGTCTAATCGGTGAGATTAGATAAGCGACGTGCTTCTACCACCACTGTTGTAATGGTGACCGGTTCCTCTGAATTCAATTTATGAGCCTCAAAAATCGCTTCCAGGTGGTTCGGAACCCACCTAAAGCAGTAGGTCCATTCATCTCTCATCATCATCCTTTCCATTACCCACGCACAGGCCCAAGAGCCCATGTGGGCATCACCCCCCAAAAAAAAAAAAAAACTTATTTTTCATTGTGATAATTACCATTAATTTGCATTATTTCAGATGCGAGAGTACAGACTCACTGATGGCCTATGTACGAACAGATGGCAGATTGGAGAAGATAGACAACTTCTGTGGCAGCAGAACTCCGAGGCCGCTCATGTCCAATGGTCCAAGACTGATGCTCGAATTTAAGGGAACTTATTCCTCTCGTTATGCAAGAGGATTCAAAGCGGTCTACTCGTTCACAGAAAGTGAGATTCTCGCAGTATTAATTTTCAACTCATTTTTCACGATAAATTCACTACATTTTAATAACTAAGAGGTGACTAACTGGAATCTAAGCTTCGGAAAGCGCGGAAGCAAGACAACCCGTCTTGTTTCAATTATAGAAGAATGAAGATTAAAGAAGAATGCAATAATGCTATAGAAGATTGGATTGCTCTAGAAGAAAATCTTAACTAGAAATCATAACCTCTGTGAACTGCTATGTTTTATGGTTTCCTATCTGTTTATCTCTTTCTCGCACTCTCTCTCTCTCTCCTACTCTTCCCTTCTCTTTATCTGTCTTTCTTTTTTTTCTCTAGGATTTGAACTGAAAGAAGGATTTTAACTGATTCACGTATTATTAAATCAAATGAATAAAATGATCGAGTCTGAATCCCTCATCCTAACATACTTCTGGGAATTCTAAGTTTTCATAAGAAAGCACTGGAACTGAACCATGGACTGAACCACTCAATTCGATCCAACTATAGGTTGGTAGGTAGGCTGCCCACCACTGGCGGCTTGTACTCACGAAACAGGTGAAGTGTCCGTATCTTTTACTGTACAGCACTTCACATGTTTCGTGGGCACGAGCTGCCAGTGCTACCTGCCTCTGCACCTCAATCGTCAGGCCAAAGATGTAGGCTACATGCACTCTCTCAGTCGATTTGCAGTAATTGAATCAGCATACGGAAAAAGCACTTCCCTCCTAGAGCTCCAACATTAGCTCTTACGCTCTTCAATAATAGATAGATGCTCGTACATCGGTACATTTCTCCGCAGTTCACAAGCAGAGCAGTTTCTCACCAGAAACGAAAAAGCAAAACGTTTGGTCGGTTGCGGAAAATATCCAAAAGAAAATTCTATGTGATAATATTTATCGACTCTCTTTTTGATAACTTTCAGTGAACAGTAAACAACCCGCAAAGTTAGATTCAGGCGGCTGAGATCTCCGCATCTCAGAGTATTCCTGATTGAGTACAAAACGTTCTGCTTGTATCAGCTGTACATGCGTTATACAATACAATACAGCTGATAGAAGCAAACCGTTACTCTCTTCTACTAGGATCTATACTATTATGATCGTTTATCTAGTGTCAAGGCTGTAATCAATTATCGAAGCTCCGACATGAACGCACCCTAACCCGGCTATTCAATTAAATCAATAAATCAATCAATCAAATTCATTTGAAATAAATTATTACATTTTTTGTTCCTTCTAAGCCCGTGGATTTTTCAGCAGGTGCCATTTCAATACAAAAATCATTTACAACGTTAAATAAAGTAAAAATAAAATACAATTAGCTCATTTGTTGTAAATTATAAACAATCTTAACAAGAATGAAATAAGAAAAAGAAATAATAATTTTATATATTGAGAAAGCAAAAAATATAAGGAACATAATAAATAAAAATCAAAGAGAAATAGAGTTATAAGATAGCATTATTAACCTTAAGCATTTAGTTTAATTATTATTATTTGATTATTATTTTGAGCAGTGTTGGGGAGTTATGGATTTTAGGCCGGTATTGGCCGGGCTGGGGCCGTTTTCCCGTCGTGCCGGGGTGTCTTCTTGGCTTGGACGGGCTGTATTGTAGAGTGGATTTGAAACCGGCGACCGGCTGGTTAGCCTAGGCCCTTCATAGGCTGTTGAGCCAGACATTGGCCGGCCGGATTGGCCGAGTGGTCTGGGGCGTTACAACCTTCAGTCCGCTAGCGCTACCCGGTCGTGGGTTCGAATCCCACCAGAGGCATGGTCGTTTATGCACCTCATAAATCACCCTCGCACACTCCATTACCCACGCACAAGTAAATTGAAATACTTATGTGGGCATCATCCACAGCAAAAAAAAAAAAAAACATACATACATACCCTTTTTGAATTATTTTCTTTTGCATTGAAAAATAATTCAATAAGGGTACTTTGATAATTATTCAAAATAAAAAAACAGTGATAAAAGTAGCCCTGAAATCAAGGAAACACTATTGTAGAATGTATAATAATTATAATTATATGCACCTTAATGTAATAGAGAAATATGGAACTACAAAATCATTCTATTCCAACATTTTCATATCATACCAATTCACAAATCAAAAACAAACAAAAAATTTACTTGAAAATTACATACCTATTTCCCACTGGGGGGCTGGTGGCATCGATTTATCGATCATTGTACAGTACTATCAATTATATGAGTTGATGTGTAACTTACAAAAGTAACGTGACTTACAAAAGTAGCGTAATTTACACTACATTTCAAGAGTTTAAAATTCAATTCTGAAGAAAAAATGTTCAGTAACATTTTCGTCTAAAATGCACCCAAACCTCACAAATCAGGATTTGAAGCAGACAAAAAGAGCAGGTATGAAAAGATTGCTGTTTTGACTTCTTTAAATCCTGATTTGTGAGGTTTGGGTGAGTTTTAGACGAAAATGTTACTGAACATTCTTCCTCCAGAATTGAATTTCCTACAATATAAAATAATCGAAAATACTAGTCAACAATTAAATATCCTATTTCTATCCCTCTTTTAGTTGTAAAATGTAGTTTTTCAGCTTATTTTTCTAATTATTTCAATAACAATCAAAGTTACGAACTTTCAACTGGTTTTATTCGATTTCTCGGTTGAGTTTTACATAGTAATTGACCACTATAGTACCCTCTCAAAGATTAGATGAAAATGAGAAAACAAGAATGGCGTCTGTGTGAGTAATTGAGGACTTTCAGACATTTTAAAAATGATATTTAGGTATGTTTTCTACCAAGGAACAATACCCTAAAATGCTCTACACTACTTCTGTAACACTCTGTATTATAAATGAATGTCAATCAATATAGTTATAGTAAATGTGTAGCCTAAGCATAACGTTTTTTCGTTTTGATGGGCATTATTTGCCTAAACCACACGAAAAAACATTCTATCATAACTTTTTGTAAAGGTAGCGGAAAAGTAGCTAGTTACTTTTTTGTAGTTGTAGCTAGCTACTTTTTTAAAAAAGTAGTTGTAGTGTAGTTTAGCTACTTTTTGAATAAAGTAGTTGTAGTTGTAGCTAACTACTTTTAAAAAGTAGTTTACCCAACACTGGTTTTGAGTATTATTAATATAACTATATTTATAATCATATCTTAGGCCCCCACGCATACACGTTCAGTTCTACCAGAGACAATATATTATTACATTATATATTATTATATTATTTATGATAATAATACATTGTCTCTGGTTCTACGGTCAAGCCGTAAAGGCAGGGACAGAACGTGTATGGTATTTCATTACCTGAATCTGAAGAGATGCCTGGATAGGAACATTCTTTTGAAAATATTTTATACTCTTATTTTGTAATAATTTGAAAAAATAATGTGATTGATTATTAAATTATTGCTTCAATCTATGTTGGTCAACTCACAAAATTCAGAGAATTACTATAGGCCTACGTGAAACTATAGGTAAAGTATATAAGTTAAGAAATTTTTTTGATTAATGAAATGAATAATTGATTAATGCATTCATTATTCCCTCTCTGTAATTATTTCTATTTTCAATTTTGTTCAATAACAGACTTCGGAATACAGTCGGGTAAACAAGTTCCAGATTTGCCATGTGCGTTCTGGTTCAACAGTTCAGATGCGATGGAGGGGATCTTCCACAGTGCCAACTACCCAGGCTTCTATCCGAGAGACACCGAGTGCCACTACTTTTTCAACGGCGTGTCCGGGCAACGTGTCAGACTGGACTTTGCCTACTTCGATGTTGAAGGAGTATCGCCGTGAGTATCAAAATAAATTACAGCTTCAATAATCTTTATTTTTCGTGTACTTTATAACCTAATGTGATTCCAATTACAGTAATTTATGAGACTGATTATTAAATTAACGTTTTTCGAATAATACCACTGATCTCTCTGAGAAGCTCTCATACGTTAATCACTTGAAATTTTTATACAAATCTATAATATAGACTCGTATCAAATTATTATAATACTAATTAGGCCTAGCTCTTCATGAGTCATTTTGATTTCGGAAGTTGCCTCATGAGACTAGTGTCAGTAATTGTAAAAATTCCAGCATTGATAAAACACGGTCAACTACACAATAAAACCTTAGCATAACAGATATTGATTGAAAGAGAAGATTTAGAGATAAAACGAGAAAGGTAGGATTTTTTCCAAATAGATAGAATCAAAAAGAGCCAAGATTCTTTATAATTTCGCAAGTCCGCTCGACATTGCAAGAGCTCGACGATTCGTATTCAATATTTGAATTCTATCCTAATTTTTTTAATTCAATTCTTCAAATACACTTTCTTCAATTATTCTTTAATGTTAACTGGGAATCGCGCGTTTTTTACCAGCATGTATACAAGGAAATTTGTTCGCCCTTCACCGATGGCCGGAAGCTGTTGCGCTGTCAAGGGGTGTGGGTGTGTGCAGCTTCAGTTGTATTCTACACATGTGAATTTCAGTGGCATATTCAGAAAACATGCGTTTCTTGTGAATTAATTAACCTGTATTCTTAAAAATAGTTTTCAATATTTCTGATTGCACAGGTGTGAAGCGAATTCGGCAAGTGATTACGTAGAATTTTCCAACTTCATGGCACGAGACAGGAAGTACAGTCGGCACTGCGGCCAGCTTCAGCCCTTCACGGTCGAGTCCGATCGAAAGTTTTTCAGAGTCACGTTCAAGTCCAACGACCGTCTCGATGGAACTGGATTCAACGCTACTTTCCAATTCTTCCAGCCTGAAGAAACGTCAACCACTATAAGGCCAACTGAAAAAGTTGCCACTTCCAACTCCATCTATCGATGTTAGTGAAATTTTAGCCAGTGGTTTTTCATCCATTAAATTATCTGTACTTATACTCAATTCTCTATTCAGTTTAATCAATTTTTAGAATAGAGAAAAATAGCACAATGGCCCGTATTATCAATAGCAGTTTAAACCAAAAAGAGTTCCATCCAATTCAATTCCATCTGAATCAACTGATGATTTAAACTTAAATTTCTAAGGCTGGGCGCACACTAGCGATTTTTCTCACCCGAAAATGTTTGCTAATGACCGTGAAATTATGGTTATCGCTTTTGGTCCGCACACTTGGCGATTGTGAAACCAGCAACGTTTCCAAACAATGAAATTCTGAGAATGGATTCCTTCCAGAATCCTCTTTCTGTCTGTTGTTTCACAAGTCACCACACCTGTGAGCTGGGTAGTACCTCACCAGTTCCAGTTTGAAGATGGATCTCGTTGAGAGAGTATGTGTGACTGCACTTATTTTAATACAAACTACAACATTTTTTTTTAATGTATTATAATTTACCTAACAAAATGCCTATTTTTCTGGCTACACTACTGTTTCCTATCAATTAAGTTTCACGATTTGATAATATTCTAGGCAATACCGCAGATCTATTTTTCTCTAATATATTCTAAGGTAGCGGTGGAGTTATACAAGAATATTCATTCACTGTTTGTATCTTTCTCCTTATCGGTCATCTCCACCCAGTTCAACACAACTTCCTTGCAAATCTCCCCCCATAAAATATTCTTCACATTACGATCAGAATATTCTTTCAGCAGTCGATTATTATAGATTACTGGATACTGGCCTCTTCTCCACCGCCGCGATAAATTTGTCTATGTCTACCTCCAATGGCATCTTTTATATTCAATGGCATGATGATTCAATATGCAGAGCAGAGAGCACTTTGGAAGACGAGTAACCAGAAGCAACTGAAGCTAAATGCAGGACTACAGGTTCACCATTATGAATAGAAACTACATTTACCTGACAAAAACTCCCTGATAGACAATTGTGGGCCTGTGCGTCATTTCGAAAAATTTCCATAGTCTATTATTTTATAGACTTGAAATACCCGATACGATAACTGGAAATTCCCGAGGGTTTGCTTCTGCTATTCTATACCTTCTTTGTTCCGAGTGGATATTTCTGATTCCACTAGCCTATTGTCTTCTAAATAACTCATAGTTACTTCCCTAAACCATTTCTAATTGTTCAGTTGAAAATTATAAATGCTTGAATGATAATAACTTCAGAATTAATATTACTTTTTACGGCACAGCTATTTTTGAAATTATTATGACTGCATGGTTGTTGATTGTTATTTGATAATATTGTTTCCAAAACTATAATGTTTATCCTAGAAAGCATAAATCATTGTTCCTATATCAACAATAAATATCCTTGTATTTGATCAATTAGAATCATTTGAAATATACTAATAAATGTGTATGAAATTGTATTATATAGCTAAACTATAGGCTACAGAAAAAAAATCTTAATTTTGGTCATAGAAAAAAAATTCAAACTTCTATAGAGTCAGTAAGGCAAATAGATTATTATAGTATTGAAAAAAATAGGAATATCTCGAAATATACGATTGGAATTTTTCGATATGAAGAAACAATTAATACGCAGGCAAACAAAGGCTCGTGACCCTCCCCCATCACTAACTAGGCGTGACGAATGGGCTCTGGTGTTTTTTCTCAGCCAGTCTGCGGGGTTGTATGCAAAAGCCTATGTTCCGTTTTAATCGTCCACCTCTGAAAATAGGACAGGTTCTATTTTCTAGGGCGATTTTTCTGCAACCAAGTCTAGTCTGCGGGTCTACATTTAAAAAGCACATGTTCCATTCTTTTGGGTGAAATAAAATTGCCAAATGTGCGGCCAGCCTAATAACTACTATTTATAAGACTGGCCAAAATATTTAAGTGGTGACGATTGTTTAAACCGTTGGATCTATTAACAATGAGACGACCAAGGATCGTGTGAACTGGCGACTGCGTGTCAGGAGAGCCGACCCCAAATAATGGGAATAAGGCAAGGAGAATGATGATCGTTTCAACCGTGTTTTGGCCATCTACAGGAACTGATGCTAATTCAATAATTGAATTATATAGCTTTCAATGTATAATGAACTTTAAAACTTAGGGCTGTTTAAAATAATTGAAGAATAAATAAAAATCAAACACCCTTTTTTGAAAACTTTAAAATTATAAAAAACACATACATGTTTCGGGACCTAAGCCCATTCTCAATGTGGATAAAAATAGTAATCAACTATTTTAGTGAACTGTATCAATTTTCCAATTGAAATTAAGGAGGGAGATGTTGATGGAGTACTCCATTATTCTTTGTTGTTTGATGCTCGACGCTGTGCCTAGTGGTCGTTGCTCGATGTTATAATTGAGTCAGTCATGTCGTATCGAATAAACTACAATGAACTCACGAAATGCAGTTTTTGTTTTACTTAATAAATGAAACTGCATTTCGTGAGTTCATTGTAGTTTATTCGATACGACATGACTGACTGAAATTATAACATCGAGCAACGACCACTAGGCACAGCGTCGAGCATCGAACAACAAAGAATATGGAGTTTACTATTTTTATCCACATTGAGAATGGGCTTAGGTCCCGAAACATGTATGCGTTTTTTATAATTTTAAAGTTTTCAAACAGGGTGTTTGATTTTTATTTATTCTTCAATTCTTTCAATGTATACTCAACCTGACTTTCCAATATAGGCTATAATGATTGTGAATAAGTATCAGATTTGAAGAAATATAGTGTAGCTACATCCAATTACTTGGCATTTCAGTTCAATTCAAATTTATTGAAATTCAAAAATGCTCAGAGTTGGCTATCTTTCCTCATACCTCTTATGAAAGTATGAGTCTTAAGGCGAATTCACTCTTCTGTCTTTATTGAATACTAGCCGGCAGGCTCGCTTCGCTCGCCTTTTCCGCCTAGCCACGGGGCTCCGCTCCCTGGACCCCCGACAGTATCAGCAGTGTCAGTGAGTCGAACAGGCTCGCTTCGCTCGCCTGCATGACCTCTGTCAGTGTAAGCTGAGACAAACAGGCTCGCTTCGCTCGCCTGCAAATTCCGTTCAGAAGGGATTCAAAACTTATTGAACACAGCATTTCTAGACCTAATCTGGACCTGTTCACCAAATTTCGACATTTTCTACCAATTTATTCTCGAAAAATCCAAGAAAAACTCTGAAAGTTCCGAAAAATAGTAAAACGCTAATATTAAGCGTAACCTTGGGAAGTATATCGGACATAGTTTGAAACTTGATTAAATATCTTCCAAATTAGTTCATCTATAATCTCGCTGAACCATTGAATTTACAGTAAGAATTGGTCGTATCAAGGCGGAAGATATGCAACCCGCAACACATCTAAAATTTTTTGAACCTGATTACTGGCCTAATCTTGAACGGATTGCAAAAATATTTTAACACAACATTTCTAGACCTTATCTGAACCTGCCCACCAAATATCAACATTTTCTACCGATTGGTTCTCGAAAAAATGAGGAAAAGGCCGAAAAACTATAGATTTGGCGTATCCTTGAAAAATTCCTAAAATCCGTTCTTAGCGCGCGTCTAAACGTCCAACTGAACATGCCTGCCAAATTTGAACACATTCGGTTCGGTGGATTTTTAGTTCTGGTGATGAATCAGTCAGTCAGTCAGTGAGTGCCATTTCGCTTTTATAGATATAGATTTCTCTATAATATTTTTATTTCTCTCTAATATCTCTGAATTTTTGGGAAATCATGAAGAAATATGAGTAGAATATGCCTAACTTCCCAGTTCATGAAAGGAAAACTGAAACTCATAGAGTTGATTTCTTCAAAAAATGACTTATGTCATGGTGAATACACATTTAAGGCTATATTCTATTTAAAAATATAGTTTATAATTTATCACTCCTGATTGATTGTAAAATACTGTAATAAAATTGAATTCTACCCAATTTCAGAAGCTTATGTGGACTGGCAAGAAATAAAAAGAGAGCCTTTTTTGTTACAGGCATTTCTCTATCACAGCTCATCTTCTTCTTTATACTTCAAATCATCATTTGCTGAAATCAAAAAGAAGTTGGATTTTGAATTTTTGATGAACTCAACATCAACAGAGTTTGCCAAGTGCTTCATGCGGAGTAGATATCAGCGAATATGTTTACTTCCACCCTCATATCATTGAGTGCATGATCATCACAAAAAAGTCAACCGGATCGCAATTTGAAGGAACAGTTCTCTAGTGTGAGAGATTACTAGAAATAGGGTCTAGTTGAAGAACAGCATCAACCACCTGTAGAAGTTACCCACGTGATACAAATTAAGGATTACAATCATGACTCGCTCATACTCGTGAAACTGAATGAAATCTTACATTGAAATCTATTAAAATGTTGATAAATTGTATGTATTTTGTATTTTTTACTCAAAATAAACAAAATAGCTCGAATTCAGCCTTTAATCAATCAATTCATCCTCTTCAAATCGAAATCAATAATGATCTTCTACTTTTAAGTAAGTATAACTGATATTCTAATAATGCTACAGTGAGGGAATATCATGATATCGGGTAATCCAAACGCAATCATTTCTTCGAAGATAGGCTACTTATATTGCGGCAGGAGCAGTGGGAGCGTTTATATTGGCAACTGATGACATTTTGTGATAGGAGTAGAACTTTTTGTTCTTTTTTCGTAAGTCGAGATTGAAAAGGAACTTCTGAGCCCTACGAAAGGATCAAGAAAGGGTAATTAATCGAAAAAAATGAAAAGTCAAACGCTGATCCCTCAATAATGAGGATGCTACAACTGTATAGAGTAGTGGAACTGATTTGTACTCTCGCTGTTGCCTGGGGCTGGGAGTTTCATCGATCAAGCACTTGGCTGAACGGTGAAGGTAGCCTATCGTACTGTTTGTTTTTACAAGCTCTATCCAAACTCTTATCATTTCAAATTCAAAGTGAAGTAGGATAATATATTATTATTGAACAACTCATGTCTTTGAATGATGTCAAGCAATCTTAACACAGTAAGTACAGTCTGAACTCACTCGAAATAATAGTACAGGTTCTGGGGTTATGGAAATATAATATAATCATATTATGATAAAAGCATAGGCTTATTCCTAACGTATAATTTCAGACTATCATCAAACAATTTGAAAACAATCAGAGAGAGGGTTGGAATAGTTTAAAAATAGATACTTACAAATTCGGTGTTATTTATGGGTGATCGGAGAGCATTGAAAAAAATCCATGGAAAACACTCAGATCTCATTTCCATTTTTTTATATACAGTTTATCAATAGGAGAATTATGTTACAATAATATTCTCATGAATCACAAACAAATTATATTGGAAAATATTTTTTTCATGACAGTCGAAGGTATTGTGAAACTTATTAATATTATACGATTTCATTATTTTAGAATCAATGTTCATAAAAAGGGATTGAGATACACTAGCGGCTCGTGCCCACGAAGTAAGTGAAGTGCTGTACTGTACAGTAGAAGATACGGGCACTTCACCTGTTTCGTGGGCACGAGCCGCCAGTGTTGAGATAGAGTTTTCGTCAACAGGTTGAAGTGCCAAAATTATCAGCCGTATCCAACACGCGGTATTCAATTACTCTTACTTGGAAAAGCTGTCTCAATGAGCAGTCGAGAGTTTACAAGTTGCAGCTTAAGGACAGGCTATGGGGTTGGATCACGAAGTACTGGTAAATATTGAAAAATGAAATACAAAAATTATAATCCAAATGCTCTCTTTCAAGCTTTCAAACGCGTAATTTGAATACTGAACTTTCCCAGATTATAGGTAAGTAGAAATAGTAAATATTGGATGAAGATATAACCTATGGGCTATGGTGTTTTAGTGCCGTACAAAAATTATATTGTAGAATGTTCATAGAATTTCAATGAGAGAGAGAAAACTTTGTGTTTAAAACAAAACGTTTATATTGCTTATTCGGAAATAAGGATAATTATTCAAAATGACAATAGGCTAGCCTATAGCAAAGGTTGAGACTTACTGACTCATTAAGTTTGTATTGTCTAGCTTGGAAATTTGAAAATTTGAGAATAGATAAATTGTGGGCTGATTATTTCGAAAACTTTGCTTTTATGTCACTTTCTTATACTTTCTGTAACTTATAAATGCACCTTCAAGTCAAGGCACTTCACAAAAGAATGGTTCACATTCGCAAATATACATAATAAACTATAGTAGGCCTAGATACGGGTACCGTATTAATAGTTTCCAAGTGTGATTAGTGACTAACCCATTTTCTAATTCTAGGGGATTTAAAACTCAATCGCGAGTGGAAAATTTGGGACCTGAAGAATGTTATTACTTCAGGGTAGGAATGGCGAAGTTCAAAGAGAATGAATACACATGGAGTGAAGTTATACCAGCGATAACAAAAGGTGAAACACAAGCATAGGTCTTACAATACTATACTATAAGTAGTAGTATAGTCTCCTATCAATACTGTATGTAAGGCTTTTAAACTCAAAATCACATCATGGAGACTGTTTTAATGTATTATTCCATCGTGAATATTGTATTATTCATACTTGGTGAAAATATATCTGTGGATAGATATTATGATATTATAGTAATATCACTATCATACTGAGTACTCCGACTTGAGTAAATCACATACGGTCAGGGGTGCCCAGAGGGGTTTCAGCAGCGCAAATGCGCTTCTGCGATTTTTGGGGGGGATTCTATTTTTTAGCTCATTTTCTATAAGTTGGGGGGGATTTTTCATAATTAGCCCCAGAATGTTTTTTGTATTATATTCAAGCACTTGTAAAAGATTTCATTTCTTATATTCAATTCTAATATTGTTAGGGATTGTATTCTTAGCTTTTATTTTTTGAATTGGGGGGGATTCTTCATGACTATCCCCAAAATGATTTTTCTTATTTTCAATATTCAATATTCTTATGATATTCAATATTCTTCTAAAATTTAGCTAGTCTATTTTTCGGATGAGTTCCATTTTCAGTTGAGGCCTCTATTTATAAGTTTCGGGGAGTTTTTTTTTTTTAATTAAGCTCAAAATGTTTTTCATATTAAATATTCAACACTCGTGAATTTTTTCGTATAATATCTTATTCGATTATCTGTTTATACTTCTCAAGTCTTGGGATTTTTTTCAAATCAGCCCTCAATGGCTTTTTGTGTTATATTCATCCACTATTAACACTCATAAAAATTCACCCCGAAATAAAATTATTTAAAAAAAATTAGATAATTCTATTTTTAGGAGGGAATTCTGTTTTCACCATAAATTTTATGAGTTTAAGAGTTTTTTACAATAAGCCTGAGAATGTTTTTGTTTTATATTCATACCGGTGAAAAAACCTTATTTCAATTGGTAACTTATTCTGTTTTCAGCTTATAGTTTTTAAGTTTGGGGGGGGGATTTTTATAATTAGCTTTGATTTGATTTTCTGTGTTTATCCACTATCAAAACTTCTAAGAGGTTTTCCTCTGATATTCAATTTTTATATTTTCAGGAGGGACTTCACTTTCCGCTTATATCTTCCACGTTGGGGGGAAGGAGATTTCATAATCATCCCTCAATTTTTTGGTGTTATATTCATACACTAATAACACTCATGGAAAATGTCTTTATTTGATTATTCAAAGTAGGAAAATGATTTTTTTTTTCAAAGGAATAGGAGATTATGTTCTACAATTTGAGCCCAAATGCGACTTTTCCCAACCTATGGCTTCCAAGATGGCCGCATTTCAACACAAATAATGGCAGCCTTTTCTTGGTTTATAAGATAAATGTACTCAAAATAGTGAAATTCTTGAATTTCGATCAAATTTAACAAATTATATATGCATTTCAAATGCCTTCATGAGCTGAGAATAACAAACTATGGTTTGTCTAGATCAGTTAACTTTTACGAAAGTCACGGGTGTCCTTATTTTAGTTTATTATCCTTGAAGAGTTTCTCACTGGGAATGTAGCTAAGGGCGATATGTTCGGTACTATATTAAGACATGATTTCAGAAAACTTTGGAGCTCGTCGCAAATTCATATTAGACTTATTTGGAATGAACAAAGACGATTTTCTTATTGAATCTTATCTTTTTTGGAGGTGAAAGTATTTTCATTCATTTGTTTCTTTAACATCACCCTTAAACTTCCACCTCACCTCCGTTCTATCACCTCATTGTCTACCTGGAAATGTCTGTAAGCCCAAGTATTACTCACCCACTCATCATCACTAGGGTATCTGAATGAATGAAAAGTTAATGAGTGAATAAAATATATGTGTAACTTGGGAGGAAACTCCTCGAATTTTTATGTGATAAAAAATACGGTATTGAGAAACTTTTGAACTTCATGAAATAAATTTGTATGCTGATTACCTATATGTAATATGTTTACTATAACCAGGGCTTAATCTTGGTGGTATCTCTGTGATTGAGAGTAAATCATTCTAATTTTCTATTGAAAATATGGAAAAATTTTGGTAAAAATACACAACTAAAAGCTTTAAAATTACTCTAAGAACGGGCTTTGAAAGAACTGAAATTCCATTTTTTCCGGGGGAGGACCCCTGGACCCCCCTCCATCCAACGCTCCTGCCGCCGTAATAGAACCTGATTTAACAAATCAAGCACTGGCTACATCAATAATTTTTCAATGATAGAGAATTATACTAATAATTCACTATCTACTCCATTTTTTGACAGTTTCATTTCAATAAGTCTAAACTTTGTCAAATCTATAGATCCTAAACTACTAATACAACCCACAGAGAAGCTCTTCTTTCTTCTCTGTGTATAACCTTAATTGAAATTATGTCTGCTTGATGCTAATATTTTGTAATCTACTTGAAATTAGAATAAAACAATCGATGGAGACGCATTGAATCAATGACAAAGTGAAAAATATAGCCTATTAATAATAGATCCTTTGAAGGACTTCTTTAATTTTCGTACATCAAAAATTCATTTGAGAATACTTAATTGTGTATGGGAAAATATGCGATTGTTTTCTTCTGTATGTAAACTGTTGAACGCTTTTTCACTCTTGGGAATCATTCTTCTTAATTATATTAGGAATATATTATTTGGTTCCAATTGCAAATTGAACTTATGTTGGGAGAGGAGTTACCGAATTCAAATTGGGTGGGAGGGGAGTTTAAAGCAGTTGAAAATGGGGGGGGGGATTTGCGCTTCTGTCCATGGGGGGGATGGGCACCTCTGCATACGGTACAGTTGCATCTTCAGTGCATACCGTTTAATGGGGGAAAATAGCTAGGCCTATATAGGATACGGTAAGAATAGGAATGGAATTACTTCCAATAAAATTCTTGTTATTACTACTATGTTAATAAGTTTTGACGGTGCAACAAAAAAATCAGCTCAACCCTTGAAAGGATTGGAGAATGAAGTAACACTCTCTTATTTTATGTCATTTTGGTCTTAAGGTGACATCTTTTATAAGTAAGATTGGATACGACAATTTTCCAATAAAGAATGAATTGGAATTGCTGATAAATATATTTTAGGCTGAAACCAGTGAAGAGGCAGGAGTACCTTTAGGTTTACTTTTCAGGAGGAGCCTACTTAACTTATAGGAGTACTACCTGCTGAGATGAAAGAGCATTCCCTATTGCCTTTAATTTTCCAGATGATCACACGTCAGTCATCAATCTTCATCGAGCCGTTCAGTACGGCAACATCAACGTGGCAAAAAAGTTTCTGGCAAATAGGTACGTGCGATATTCCAGTAACAAGTGTTTCTTTTATCTCAGGGCTACTTTTATCATGGTTTTTCTATTTTAAATAATAATCACAGTACCCTTTTCAATTACTTTTGATGCATTACATGTTTCAAAATGACTAATGACTAGAAACATGTAGACTAATGCATTAAAAAATGCATTGAAAAAGCTAGGTACTGTGATTATTATTTAAAATAAAAAACAGTGATAAAAATAGCTCTGAGATAAAAGAAACACTTGTTAGTAACAGACTATATAAACACTACTATTACTATGTAGGCCTATAATCAGTATATCTGGCAGAGGCTCTGTATAATCGGTATACAGTCTCTGTATACTTCAATTGTTTCAAATAATCTTATTGAATTCTATTTTATTCTAATCTATTTATAAATCTTATTAGAATTTATATTGTTTTAGAATAAACTCACTTTTTGATTTAGCTCTTCATTCAATATTGTAGTACCGTACAGTACTTCATTACTGCTTCTCAAAAATTGTCAATCTAATTTTGAATGATGGAATTTATTATCCCTCAATACTTTTGGAATAGTATATTCTTGGAAAATTAATTAATATTTTTGATATCAGTGATATCTCATCTCACTTGAAAAAAAATTAACGCCTAAAATGGATTCACTGACAGTGCCGGACTGGCCAGGTCAGCTAGTCGGCGATCGCCGACGGCCCTGGGCCCGGAGGGGCCCAAGATTCACTCAACAAAAGAAAAAATTAATCGGCTTCAAAGAAATGAATAATCTTTTATTGAAATTTAAACAATTTAATAAAAAGTAAATCATTTTCTAATAAATACTAAGAAGATACTACAAATTTTCCCAGACTTTCATGGCCACTGATTAGACATGAGGGCCCCTGATTAGAATAGTGGGCCCCTCATCCCAAGTCAGCTTGAAGGGGCCCTTTAAATTCTGAGATCCTTCTTCACGTAATCTACTGTGAGGTGCTCGAGCTCGTGTCTTGTGCCCAGTAACTAAGGCCAAAAATTCTTCAAATATAATTCTCTGGGACCCTGGGGGCCCTGCATTCTAATCTACGACATTCGGTACTCACTGGGCCCACAAAAATCTGCCGATAAGGCTGTAAATATCAAAGTGACTATATATAACTATAACTATAGTTATTAATAAAGCATTTGAAGTGTGTAGACTTTAATTATACTGATATTTTTCTTTGTGGCTTTATATTGATTTCATGGCTTTTTTTTCAAACAAATTCTATATTCTTCAAGTTTTTATTGCTTTTTAACGATTCCATTTGTCTCTCCATCACTCTCAACACTCTAAATTCAGTTTTCAATATCATTCCTGGACCATAAATTATGTATTTAAGAAAGGTTATACAATAATCACATCTGGACTACATCAACTTCTTCCAAAATTCGAGAGATAGCTAGTAGGGGCGTAGCTTGTTTTTCAATTTTCAATAAAGTGATTTCATTATATCACTGTAAAAAATGAATAAATAGGTAAGTTACTGATAGAAATGTTTTACTAAACTAGTGCATTGGTAGAATGATTGATCATGGAAATTTCAATTAAAATTTCTTATAAGGCTAAAAACTATCAAAAATTTAGACCTAGAGTAAGCCTACATTGTTCTTGAAAAAAGTTTCCCCCTGACGGGGGAAATACTTAGAGTCCTCAAGGCGATTTTTGTTTATGAGAAACACCTTTTGAGTGCCGTATGAATAGTGTATTCAACTTCCCTAATACAGAGTGTTTCAGGAGGAATGTGCAATACTTTTCAGGCTGATTCCTTACACCAAGTAGACAAAAAAGTTCCATGGGACCAACTCCCAAAAACGCTTAGTTACTGAGATAACAATGGCGGAAAATTGAGATTTTTCAAAATATTAATTTTTCTAATTTTTTAGAGGCTTTAGTGAGGTTCTAAAATAATCAATTCCTATGTAAAATTAGCTTAGGAATTCAATGAAACGAGTTCCAAGTTTGTAACTTTAACGGTTATTGAGATAATTGGAAAAATATTCTAGAAAATGCCATTTTTCAACAATAGGGGTTATAACTGGACAAGGAATCATAAAATTGTATATTTTATTAATGGAAGTTGAAGAGAGCCGGATTCTAGAGAAAAAGTTAAATGGCGGCGATTGTGTAAATCTTACCCAAATCTCAGAAATAGTGATCAAAAATCGCAAAATCGCTACTGTTCACAAATTATCACTTGTGCTATGTTTTGTCAATTTTGTGATTTTTGATCGCCATTTCTGAGATTTGGGTGAGATTTACACAATCGCCGCCATTTAACACAGTTTGATTCCAAGATAGCTCATGCCGTGAGTGTGTTGGCGCGCTGTGTGCCGGATCTTTTATTCAACGACAATTGCGCCACCAATAATGAACTTACAGTTACAAAATATATACCATTTTGTAGCTAAAGAATTGTTCTACAACATAGTGAGGTTTCAGAAATTCGCATCTCAACAAATAAGATATGAAAAGTGAGAGAAAATTTTTTCATTGAGAAAAATCATTTTTATGTTTCTTTTAACTCAAATAACTAATCAACAATGCGATTAATAGAGTTATAAATGGATGGAGGTTGTAGCCTAGATTGAGTGGAACATTTTGGTTGAAAACAAAAGTTAAATAAGTCGAACATTTCTCAATTTACAACGAATATAGTGAAACACTGCTTTTTTCGACTGCCATCTTAGTTTTTTTGTTGTAGAAATTATATTCAAGGATCTTTTCATCGATGATCCAATCGAGACAGTTATTATGAAGAGATTGACACCACTTTCATGCTTTTATCACAAAGGAATCCCGAAAAAAATATTCGTTTCCTCTTTGATGCAGTAAAAGTGAATATTTTGGCATAATGAATGCAATGTGACTTGCGCGAGCGCTTCTTTTGCTGAAGCTCTATACATCATTAGCGTACCTACAAGCTTTGTAAATACATCATTAGAAAGCTGAAATATTTCTCTATTCAATGCATTATTCACATTTGATTTTTCAAGTTGGACAATGAATTTATTAGAGTTAACGTAAGATTTTGCATGTGATAAAATTTTTCTCATCTTTAAAACAATCTGAACTTATCTATTATGGGTCTTGAACACATTTCTCCTGTATAAATATCGTAGAACAGTTCATGAAAAACATTTTAAGAGAAAAAAACTTGAGATATCACCAAAAAATATCAAATGGTTAAGGAACGAAAATCGGCATTTAATGTCCGCCATCTCGTTTTCTCGAGATGACAAGCATTTTTTAGTGCATAATTATAGATATTCTGAATCTAAAGAGAAAAATGAAGGGATTGATACCATTTTCAAGTCTCTAACATCAAGGAGTCTTGAAGGAAAATAGTTTTTATATAACATGTTAGTTGCCTTACTCCGCGCATGCCCCCCTTTGGGTCTCGCTGTACCGTTCATCGAGGAAGAAAAAGCCTTCAAAACCACATGGTTGTGAAGCTGAAAAATAGATCTACAACTTATAGATTCAACATTTTTGTCTATCTGATGCATAAAAAAAACTAAAGACAGAAAAACGAAAATTTTCATAAGAAATTCTATCATTTTTCATATTAAAACATTTGAAACTTATTATTTATAAGTTTTGGAAGATATGTTTCATATGACACATGTAGATAATTTTATAAGGAACAATTTGAGAGAAAAATTGAAAGGATATCTTCAAAAATGGCTGAGTTAGGGCCGAAATAGTGAAACTCTGAAATTCTCGGACGCCATCTTGGATTACAGGTGACGCACCCCTCGGAGAGCTTATGACCACCGATATTATTTTTCTCCAGGTCAAAACGAAGAGATTGATACCACTCCCAAACTTCTTTACTCAAAACGCACACGGGATTACACTTGCCCCCGTACTAAAAAAATACCCAGATATACCTAGAAAGGCTGGGTACTCATTTGGTCAGCAATTATCAGTTCAGAAAGCATAGAATTATAGTTTGTCAATGGCGCAAAAGCCCTATGAAGGGCCTAGGCCTACCAGCTGGTTGCCAGTTTCATATTCACCAAACTATAGAGTCCATCCAAGCAAAGAAGACACTCCGGCAAGACGGGAAAACGATTCCAGCCCGGCCAATACCGGCCCAAAAGCCATAAATTCTCAAAAGAACCCACAGCCTCCGAACCAACACCGACCGAGCCGAAGCCACCCCCACCCCTCCAGAATGCCCTCCTAGCCCGAACAGAAAATCCAGCAGGCGAATAATCATCAACCAGGATAGAGGTAACGTTTGGTTAGCACGTCGATCCTCTCAACCATAAGCCAGTCTTCACAACCAAGTGAAGATGCAGAACACCTCTGAATAACATGCAACTAATCAGTTAGAGTGTAATACAACAATTACTATTCCTCCAGAAACGATAAATGACTGCGACTGTCTTTACTAACGACAGCCAATCTCCCAAAGGAGGGAAATCAATACGATAATGGTTTGATTAAAGATAATCACTTGCACAATAACTTCGAAGTTTTCAGTAAAGGATAACATTCCGCTTCCGGAGAGTATTCCATATCCCCAAACCCCCTCAGTATTTCGCGTGCCCTTTGAATAATGACGTCCTAAATGAGAAGAGGTAGATCACCTCTGTTATGGAACTTGGTACATTCTGTAATAATTGGCAAAATGAATATATAGCACAATTATAACAATAGTACAAGTGAGTGCAATTAGGCCTATGCTGCTGGTAGCCTATTGTGCTCTGTGGTATTTTCTCTACTGCCAAAGTCTACGTAAATATTACACAACGCATGCCATGAAAATGCTTTTTGAAATCATCAACTTCATTTTTCTGGGGCTCATGCCCATATGTGTGTGGGTGATGAGGGGTGATGATGAGATATGACGACTGCTTGATTTAGATTGGTAGGGCTTGAAGCCACCATAAAGTGAAATCAATATTATTAATTTCCAATATAATAGAAGTCTATACTGTGACGTAATAGTAATTATATTCATTCGTTTGAAGAAGAAGAAGAAGAAGGTTCTTTCGTTTTAAATAAAGATTAAGTTCTAGTCTCTTTAGTTCTTTGCCGGCCCGGTTGGCGCAGTGGACTGGAGCATCACAACCCTCAGTCCGCTAGCGCTGTCTGGTCAGGGTTCGAGACCCAGTATGCATGGCTGTTTTTCACCTTCGCATTATCATTGACTATGGATATCATAGTCAGACTTATATCCATAGTCAATGGCATTATCCATTACCCACGCACAAGCTAAAAATGCTTATGTGGGCATCATCCGCAAAGAAAAATTATTCTCATTTAATATGGATAGCTACCACATTATTACCTTCACAAAACTACTCAATAAGATTGCACTATGATATTTCTATTCATTGAGATGAATGAATCCAATCAACTAAATAGGCCTAGCGCAGTTGACAATTATGATCGTAACGGGAAAAGTGCTCTGATGAAGGCAGCCGTGAAAGGCGACACACAACTGATGTCAGTTCTGGTGACGTCAGGGGCGACAGTCGACCTGGCTAGCCAACACTCAAGGCTGACGGCGCTGATGCTGGCCGCCTGGCATGGCCAACACGACTGCGCTCGCCTCCTCATCGACAATGGAGCCCACTGGGATGCTACCGACAAGTGAGTTCAATGTACAAGCACATGGACATCATTCAAATCTACCAAGTCAATTACTAAGAATTGTCTCTTATTGGAATCTAGAATGTTTTTGGAAATGGAACCGAAAGCATCATTCAGTGTACGATCGATTTTGTGAAATAAAAAAAAATGTTATGGCTTTCAATGGAGGAGAGGGTAGGTTCCACCTTTCCAATGTGTACTTGTTCAATTACTAGTCACCCATCTGAGAGCAGTCCACAATATTCGTGAGACGTGACTTGACTTCACCTAGACATCATTCAAATCTATCAAGCCAATTTTTCCTTTATTTTAGGGCTACTTTATTACTGTTTTTTATTTTAAATGTTGATCACAGTACCAATTCAATTATTTTTAATCATGTTATGCATAAATAAAAATAATTGAAAAGGGTACTGCGGTGATTAACATTTAAAATAGAAAACTACCAAGCCAATTACAAATTATTGTCTTTTTTAACCTAGAATGTGTTGTGGAAACGAAAACTTTATACCTTTTATAAGTGAACAAGAGGAAAGCCAGCAAACAATTCTCTTGTTCACTGCTTTCACTAGCCTACAGTATTTCAACATTTCAAGTGATTTTGATAGTAATATAATAGTAATTATAGATGGAATAATAATTATAATTATCCAGCAGTTGGTGTACTGCAATATCTAATAATATTAACATATCATATCATAAGTATAGTACCTACAGTATTTCAACACAGATATTGAGTAACTTACATACAAACACCAAAACATAATTATGTTTGTCTCTCACTATAAATCTTTTAAAATGTAGGCTACCTTCTTCAATTTATTATTATATTTGCATAATTGTATTTTATATCAATATAGTGTTCTTTGAGATATAAAAATAAATTCTAGTACATATCCGTGGCTTATACTATATTCTACTGTGAATTTACAGTCATGGATGTTCTGCTGCCCACTATGCAGTTGATAACTCACAAATAGATATTCTCAAAATGGCAATCGAGATGGGAGCTGATATCAACTTGAAGGATTCTAATGGGTGGAGTCCACTCATGAGAGGAGGTCAGTAGGCCTATGTCAAGTTTTTTTATCAACAGTTCAGTATGATGGAATTAGTACAATACAATTTGAGATTTCGAATTTGGCTTTTTTTGACAAGTGATAAATGTGATAATATACAACAATGAAAAAACCATAAAAAGTTATAATAGGCCTACTATATTATATTTTTTCAAGGTATTTCAAAAACCAATAATTGAGAAAATAAATTTAAGAATAATCGACAAAAATTAAGTAGCCTACTTACAGTAACTCATTTGAAATTATTTAATCATCCAGGAAATGAGAGATAAAGATTGATTTTTCCTCAATTTTCCAGTGCTTCTAAACTCGAACACAGAGGTTCTAGAAGAACTTTTGAAGAATGGAGCTGATATCAATGCAACGGACAAACGTGGTCAGTCCGCATTGATGCAGGCTATTCTATCACAAAATACTGACAGTGCCAGGATGCTGTTGAAATTAGGAGCAAGCACTGGGCTTTCAAACATCTACAACAATACTGCAGTTGATATGGGAGGATTGCTTCAAGACAAGGTGAACTCATAAAAGTGGAAATCTAAATTAGCATTCTGGATTCCAGAAATGAAAATTTTGTAGTAGGTCAATTATTGTTCAGAGAGTTGAAGTCATAAATGACACGAACACACGAGGTCGGTTTTGAGTCCAGTTAACTTGATCAAGGAGTTACGTAAGAATAAGGGTCATCCACTGTCAGTTCGGACTTTGACAGTAAAAGCCTATGAGGCAGTCCAAAATAGCTGTAAACCGACAGGCTAATTGTTGGACAATCAGCGCTGTAAACGATCAAACTGTCGGAAGACGGAACAAGGCGGAACCAACAATGGATGTGGACCCCAAGTAGATTGTGAGAAGGCTGATTTAGTATTCAAAATCGCAACAATCAAAACCAATAAACTGAAATGGCTCTAGGCTACAAAAGGAACTTTTTTCTGGAAATCGGTTAGTGTGTATATTCATCGGTATTATTTAGTTTTGATATTCAAGTATAAATCAAAATTTGTGGATCCCTTTTCGACTGAATAGCTTAATTTCTATTTGATATGTCTCTCAACCATCTACTTCATCAAGTAGACTTGACATAAAAACTATCTCGAGTGGTCGTGAATCGTGATATTGAGGGTTGAAGTGCACCACTATTACATTCTCAAGTGAAATAGGTATTTTCAACAGAGAAAACTAATGATTTAAGACACAGTAGGTCTCGTGAATTACAAGTTTATGATATTTGTATACATGCTCCTTTGTTTCAGGATTTAGAAAAAGAATTGAGAACTCGTCAAGAACAACAAATTCCAACGTTCAAGTGTTGAAGAAAGTGGACGAGAAATTCAATCAGACCACTTTTGTAGAGTTCTGTAGAGTTTGATATAATTTGAACTTGAACTGAATTAACTTCTATAAGAATATAGCTGATAGCGTCAATGAAACTGACGATTGATCAATATTCCCAATCCCATTTTGGTAATGGTAATCATTGATTGAAAGTAATCCTGTGAAATCCAATCTCACTATACTATTAATCTTACATTACTATAGGCTTACCCTTGAGATTGACCAAAAACAGTGAAGGCCTTTCATTTGATCCACGTCATCTTGAAGCCTACATCTTATTATTATAGGACTTATAAGGACTATAAGGACTTATAAGTCCGAATTTTGGTTGGACATATTAAATCGAGGTGTAAAAGTTCATTTTCAAAAAAAATGTGGTCGTGTTATGTACGATTTTTAAGTAATACTTATCACTGTTATCAATGATCAACTCTTTCAGAAACTCAAGCTCAGCAAACCGATTTTCGCTCTCACATACCACTTTCGGACTGTCCTGACAGAGCTGACCATTAATAACAGTCATTCGCCAATTTTGTTGATATAAATCGCAAGTTTTGTTGACACCAAATAATTATTTTCTGTTCAAACCAGAAGTACCGGTAATTAAAATAAGCGGGTGATATGAATCTAACTAGAATTTAGTGCATGATCTGAAAAAAAACATGTAGACCTACTATACATGGGAATATGATATATTGTATCAGTCATTCTATTAATGAAATTCATTACATTTCCGGCCACTAATCAATGAAAATTGCAGTTGTTATGACCTTGAGCCCGCATGGAATTTCAGTCATTATTAATCAAGGGCTCCGAATAATTACCATTAGGAAAAAATCAATACTACGCTAGTTGAAATAATGCTTATATAAGAATTATAAAATGATTTCTCATCATGAATTATCACAATTTTGAAACTTGAGTTTTATTACGTTCGTCATAGGTCTACAAATCTACAAATATTTTTTTTATCAAAGATTTTGACTCTTTAAGCTTGATTAATTTGCATTTTCTGTATAGATTCTAATACTGAGTTTAGGAAATTATTATTCTATGGTATCCATTCTACGCATCTAGTATTCACTATTTTCTGCTAAATTCAACTCTCATTGCATCCGTAGTTCATTCAAATTGGTTTGGAATTCATTTAAAACCGACTTCGCTCAATCAATTTTTTCGTCTAACATGCCAAGAAATATTACTATTATTAATATTGCAGAAAAATACTATTTATCTATTTATTTATTGAATGTACCATTAAATATATTTTAATGATGGTAGTCATAATAATGCTTATGTCACTCGTAAATCTCATGAAATGGAGTTTCGAAAGTTCCAAATAGGCCCTATGTAAGTGCCTTTTCAAACGAAAGTACTGATAATTTTACAGTTTTCAGGCTTCTCTGGTTTAGTTATAACCCCCGCTGTTATATTATTATATTATATTATAGTTTTTAAGCTACTTAAATGGTTGACGCTGTTAAAACTTTGAATTACATGACACAACAATACACATTTATTGAAAACAAGATTTAATTAATTAAAGATATTGCACAATATTCGATGAATCGTTTTGGAATGATTTTTCGTGAACACAATGATTGATATTATTATAATATTATTGCGTTGATAAAGCCAAGGAAGAAATGCTGAGAATTTGGTATTTTCCACACATTAGTGACCTGGTTTGTAATGAAGAAGCCAGTTGAGAACTTCAGATACTCCCATGCTTCCTAGTATTTGATTAGTATGCTCCATTACCAAGCTTGAAATTGTATCACAGACTACACGCTCATGTTTTGTGAAGTAGTTCAACAGTTGACTGTTGAGAAGCTCTTCAACTTCAGCATCAGATTTTCCACTTACTTTCAGACCAGTTGCTTTTGCCTAAAAGAAAATACAAAAAAAAATTAAACAACTAAGAGTTGCCTATCTTCACTCATATTCTCTCTACCATGCAATATTGGATATTTGGTTTTTTCAATCGGAAGGTGCAAATTATTTATTGAGGGGAAATTTGAAAATTATAAACATCTTCAAAAGGGAATTTTTGCGCACAAATCCACTCTAACTTTGTGGAATGGTGAATAGTTATTATCATTTGCATACGGAATAGAATTGATTTTTCCAAAAAAACTGTATTTTATATATAAAAAAGTGACAGAGGTAACGTTGATGAAATCACAGCCCTATCAAGGGTACTAGGGTACATGGGTTTAGGAAAAAAACCTGAACAGGATGTGACGAAAATTTTTAGTCCCTATTAATTTTTTTCCTTATTTGACAGCAATCACTAAATCTGTGATTCAGAAATATTGTTTTAATAAGTAAAAAAAACATAAACCGTAATCGAAACAAACTAGTCACGTGAAAGAAATTGAGTTTACATAAATTGAAAATAAAGAAACGAAAATACTTACTGTTATTTTTTCTAATGTGTAATCAATGTTCAGTCGTTTAAGTTGAACTTTCCCCCTCCTCAATGTAGCATAAGCCTTTCCCCAGGTGACTAGATTTGTCATATAGACTCTGAAAAATATATATATATTTAGACTCTAGAAAAAATGTATCTATAAAAATTCTCTAGTCTACTATTGCTCCTGTCTAATTAATCCTTGATAGAGTTATTTCTTTTCCAAAGCATAAGTTACTTGATGAAGAGTAAAAAACTGGAAAATTACATATAGTCTAATAATAACAAGAATATCTTCAGATTAAACATCGAATTGCATGAATTAATAAGACTGTCATAAATGAATCGAGATTTCACTTTTGGATTAAGGAGATCAAATCAGCACAGGGGGGTGCTGCAACACCGATTCGGCACTGGTTATGGACAGAGTTTCAGGAAAAAAATTGTACAGTGTGTTTCAGGAGAAATCTAAAAAACGTCTTAGGATGATTCTCTAGACCAAAGTAGTCAAAAGGTTTCATTGGACATACCCTTCAGATGCTTTTTTACCGACATAAGAATAACAAAAAATTTTAATTTTCAAGAATTTCATTTTATATGTTTTATCAGGTACAAAAATAATCATTTACGCCGTGAAACTAGATAGACAGATAGATAAAATGACTTTATTTTACAATTTGAAAAAATTTTACAAGAGTTTGTGGGCGAAGTTGAGGCATGCAAGCCCCCTCTTCCACTCTACCCACTAGCTGAGAATTTCAATGAACTAGTATGAAGTTTGTAGCTTGAAGGATTATTGAGATAGCAGGAAAAATAATGATAAAAACGCAACTCCCAAAAATTGGGTATTATAACTAAATATGAAATGTATTTTTTATTATGAATAGAAGATGTAGATAATCAAATTCTGACGGAAAAGTTACAGGGCGGTAATTGTGAGAGACTCACCCAACTCTTATAAAACGCGATCGAAAGTCTCCTTTTGATAATTATTTCGAAGATTTAGGTACGGTGACACAAACATCGCCATTTGACTTTTTCTTCAGAATTAGATTTTGAACTACTAGAAATACTTATAGAAAAGTTTATCATTGTCATAGCTAACTTCATATCACTCCTATTTCAAATTCAGTACCGTTGCGGTACTACTGTATTCTATTCTAACACGTTCCATTGAATTTCCTAGCTAATTTCACACGGGAAATTAATGATTTTTTTGTACCTGCATAAAACCTTGAGAATTATAGAATTATAGATTTTTTGAAAATTTATCACTATTATTTCAGTGATGTAACCCAGAAATTTGAGCTACAGAACCACCACTGCACTATCAGTACTAAATAAGAATGATGAATTTTATCTACGGCTGTATTGAAAAGTTCCTGTTTCTGTTTTACAATCTGAATCGAAATGGCTATCATTTCAAAATGGAATTTCAGGAATGTATCGAAAAACTCTCATTACAATACAGTTGTCACTTTACAACACTGTTCCAGAATTCATTCCGTGTTACATTTGACCATTTCGCAATGGGCTGATAAACAACCGACACAGTGGTCTAATCTTCTAACCTAAAAACTGTGACAAATGATAATACTTCAACTTACTGGTATCTGTTCATCAATATTTCAGTTTATGAATTTGAATAGTGAAAAGTTTAGATAGTTCAATATATCTTGAAGTTCATAATATCTCAACTTTTATTATAAATTGGTTAATAACTTGAAGGATGACATTACAAGAATGAAATTCTTCTTAACTCCAGAAGGCAAATAACTTAGTTTACAGCTTTTGTCTTATTAGCTATATATAGTATATACGGTAAGTTTTTATTGTTAACTTGGGCCTATATTTTAAAGATGATTAGTCTATTTCGGATGTAAAAACAACTAAATTGTAACATAAGTTATGAATAGAGGCCTAGGGTAGGCTATAACTTAATACTAGACTGTGAACGAATACTACACTGTGAGATTGGGAACAAATGTTTATTAAGAATAATTCTATGTTTCTTCACCAACTTCTTGTTTTAAATTATTAGTTACAAAACCAATGTTAGTTGTCTAGTTGAAAACATTTTCTGTACCATTAAAAATACAGACAAGTTTGTTGAGTTATAAAAATAACTTGAATGATTTGAATAAGCTAAAAGCTTATAGACTAAAGAATAATAGTTTAAGTTTGAAAACAAATGTAGCCTGTTTCATCCACCTCCATGCCCAAATTTAAGTTAATTTTCAATTTAGCAGAATAATAATTCCATCCATTGAGTAAAGAATTAATAAGATTCTCTTTATTGAATACTGCATTTAGACTGTGACTTAGAAAACCGTACTGTAGATTTGAATCAATAACTGGATGTGAGTGAGTTCAAAATTCAATTTTTATCGCTTCTCAAGAAAGAGCCTGCTTGGAGACAAGGTAAAGATGCCGACTATAGAACTGAGGGTACCTGGATTGATCCCCAGCACTGACCATTTTTTTTTTACAAGTTTTACACCTTAATCAATAATCTTCTCAACGTTTTGGAGCTATTGCTTTTCAAATTACATAGTATTGTTCATTTAGCAGTTGAATTTTGAAACAAAAATTTATTAAATGAGTTGATTATTGAAGAAAATTCGAAAAAATTCAATTTGCTAAATACTGTTACAACTGTTTGCAAATCATTTTTCATTCATCAACTACTATGAAGTGTAATAGGCTATTCTAAATTTAGTTTGATGTTGAACTCGTATTGGCCCAACTTACTATTATTGATTTCTCCAATAATTAAAATTGAAGTCTAAATATTGGAAATAATATTGCTATTGATCCTCATGTTAATTTATTACTGTGCAATAACTTATTTCAATTTTCAATGAATGAATTGTAAGTGAAATTAATAAATAATTAGGTAGTATATAGAAACATGGTGTTTCAAATAATCAAATCAAATAATTCTTTATTCTTTGAAAAAAGTTGAATACAATCTAGGGAGTCTTAAAACATTATTAGCTAAACCTCTAGTGTAGTACAATTGATTCTCAAAGCTTTGTTATGGTCACTTGACATCAAAAAGAACTTTAAAAATATAAATGTAGCAAAGTGGCAATCAATTAAATGATTGAAAAATTTGAAAGTGTTTTTAAAGCTTGTTGGTATTTAATTGCAACAAACATAATTATACATAATAAAATTAGAGCATTTTTTGTAACAATGAATTTTGACAAAAATTCAAACACTTTACTTCTTGGAACATTCTGAATAATAGTAAGCAGGTGTTCCACTTACTACTAACTCCTATGCTAGCTTTATATCCACATTTACTTCTGTGATAAGACCTGAGGTAGCCTACTCTCAAAAACAAATCTTGAAGATTGTTTCATTAAAAGTGTCTTATTTTCGGAACACCCTGTAGATAAAATAGTGTATGCAACGGTTGTATTAGGCCTTTAAAGCACTCGTGAGATACTTAGAGCACTCGCTACGCTCGCTTTGCTCGCTGCTCGTGGCTCTAACTCATATCTCACCTCATGCTTTAAAGGCTCCCATTATACAACCGTTGCATAAACTACTATTTCATAATTATTGGAAAAAATATTCACAATTATTAAGATTTTTACGAATACTTACTTGAATTTTCCTTTTCCTCTCACACTGCTACCCAAGACAGTTCCGCTCACTTCATACTGGCCATGGAATTCCATCTCAGGGAAGGTCAGATTAAAAGCTTCTGTCATGTGAAAGACACTATTTTGTATTTTGTTGACTCTAAACGAGCTAGCTTTGAAGATCTCCAGGTTTTTCACAGCCAATTTCACTCTGTGGAAATTTTAAAAATTCATTCATTACAAAGTTATATCATGAATATTACATATTATATATTAGACATATTTCTAAAGTGATATTAGTACAAAATACATCCGCATAAAACTTGAAGATATCAAGTCATTCACTATCTGCATTCTTAAAATAATCATAAAAAATATAAAAAATTTCTAAAACGTGTTTTATTGTTACAGAAATACTCTCTGAATCAGTATTTGATGATTTCAAGATATTGAATGCCCAGTATTTATATGGGAGCAGAATAGACAGATATGAATGAACTCTAAACATAATAAAGGCAGAGACCTCACAGAAAAATATTAGTATTAATGAAGTTGGGGATGCCAAAGGGACCTAGAAATGTCGCCGAATCGGGAAACTATCTGTTCAGGTAACAATTTACAGAGGTCAGCAACATTTGTCCGTACTGCTTCCATATAAATATTGAGCTCATAATGTCTTGACTCTTAAAATGCTACGATTTAAAGAATTTTTCTATATTATTAAAAATAAATATCTTTAAAAGGAATATAATATTTTTTACTATTATTATTTTAAAATCGTCCAGATCACGTGTAAGACCCTGTAAAACTCCCGCTCATAATAATCAATGTAACTGCGGCTTTAGCTTCAATTCTTATTATAGAATTTAGTTACTTTTCAAATTTATCTTCATATTATGATATTGATATGTAAGTAATGCAAGTGATGACTCAGTGGTATGATGCATTGAAATGGCATAAACTGATAACCATGTATCACATTGAAAAAACTAATTCATTGTGAAAAAAACAATAATGATAAGCTAACCATAATGACAGGCTAGGTGGAGTAGGAATTGTGAATTGTTTCAAGAATTCTACAAATTAATTCAATTTTTAACTCCAATATTTTTAAATTAAATACTTGAAAAAGTCGGTACACTACCGACTTACCGATTTAACTATCATTTTCCAATTAACTACCGTACTCTATAACCATACTTTGTGTATTTATTGCGCTTGTATTGTTCTTCTTGACAGTTCCAATGTTTCTGAGCATTAACTTCAAAACTGCAACTTTCTAAATATATTTTATAATTGGTTAGACATGGTTCTCTGGATAGAAGTATTTTTTCTATCATTCAAGAAGAATGTTGCATTTTAGAAGAGCTACTAGATCGATCATTAATTGCTAACAAGAAACTGAGAAACCGGCCACCAGCGTAAACCAGCAGCCACCGCCCAGATGTACTTGAAAAATGAGATAAGTGACGATGAATGATGCCTACTGCTTTATAGGCAGTCAGGACAAACGGCTTTAGGTGTCCTCCGAACGACGGGTTGACCGCATCTGTGATCATGCTGTGGTCAAAAATTTTCCCCCGGTCAAGAATCAAACTCGGTACCTCTGATTATCAGACCGGCTCGCATTCAATTACTCTAACGAGTCATCCACCTACTACCCAACCTACTTGCAAAAGTAATTTTCATCTCCATGTTGAAGAAGTCAATAGGTAGACTACTTACTTAACATTTTCATCTTCAATTGTAGTAACAGGTAACTGGGCTATGGTAACTGGTTCATGCTCTTGTAGGAACTTTTTGATGTTATTTATGAAGACCAATATGATGTTGTCTACAAGTCCTTTCAGTTCAGTTTCCTCAACACCTGAAATAAAATATATTTCGGCATCTTAAGACATTGATAAATAAATTAATCCATTTCCTATTTTTTAGTAGGACATCAATTCTATGGGCAGAGTTAAGGTACCTTTGTAAGTCCTCCTTCCATTGAATCCACCACCGGGTTCAATGGAAGCCTACCTATTTAGTCCAATGGAAAGTAGCCTACCTACATTCTACCCACGAAATTGAAGAGACACTTGGAAAATAATTGAATTCATTATTGAGAATAATTTTTGTTATTTAGAAGAGTGAGCTAAATTTGGATAATTTCAATTCCACAATAATAACTGTCTATGAAGAACTTGAAAAGTGTTAAGTTATAACAAAAATTAGGCTATTCATACTTTTTTACAAGTAATGTTACCTATGAGAGAAAGACTAATGAAAGGAATACCAGCTTCCATTGAACCCGGTGGTGGATTCAATGGAAGGAGGACTTACAAAGGTACCTTAACTCTGCCCACTTATCAAGAAATAATGTTCCTGAGGTGACTCAAGATTAAAAAAACTAAGGAGTGTTACATTAATTTTTCACAACCCTTTCCAATAAGCATGTTCAATTTCCTATTTAATCCATTGGAGGTAATGTAAAGTGCGACATTAATAGTAAATTGATCAAAATACAACAGGCTAGAAATAGTCCATCTGAGCGTTTTCAAAATTTCATAAGATTGATAATAACTTAGGATAATGATTTGTTATTTATATATGAAAATATTCTTGAGTTTCGAATAAATGAGCTTATTTATGCAAAAATTAAATTATTAAGCTTAGTCTACGAAACGCAAGATAATTATTTTTCTTATTAGCGGTGAAAAAAAAAATTGAAAGAACAACATTTAGCATGAACATACCAAGGGATTCAAAAGCTAGGGTATTATAATCACTCCAAGGATGGCTCACCAATATTTCTTTCCCCGCTTTCTCTGGATGTTGAAGGTTTAGCTTCTTCAGAATGAATTTCAGTTTCCTCTTCAGGCCTATTATCTTTCTTTCTCCGCCTAAATCTATCTTTTATTTTTCTCCAATTGTTGGGTAGAATACTACCTTCTAATTTGAAAGATCTGAATAAATTGAACATTTCTAATATAGTAATGTGCTGAATTTGTACGTTAGTAATAAATATTTAAGGTGCTTACTCTCTCATTCTAAGTTTAAAGTGACAACTCGATAATCGAGAACAATTATAATTCAATGATCAGTTACAACTGAGTACGGTATATTTAGTATAAATACTTTTCATTTTGAAATGCTGAGATTGCTTTCCTGAAAGTAATGCTTGAGTAACTTAGCCTATTATTAGTCTGTTGTTCCTATAAGAGAGAAAGTTCTTGAAAATTCATGGCCAATGTAAAAGATTTATTTTAATTTTCAATTTCCTAGATAATAAGATATCAAGGAATACATTCTAAATTATTTTTCATAGTTTTACATGACGTTCTACAAATCATATGAAAACATAATATTGAAACACTAGTCAAAATCACAATAATATTATAATGTTGACTCCCAATCAGAAATTTTACCGAGGTAGAAGTTTATAAATATATCTTGCCAACCCAGTAAAGCACTAAATTTGAGATGAAAGAGATCAAATGATATTTAATGTTTATGTTTACATGTTGATTTACGTTGACAGTATGTCTGTCTGTTAGTTCGGTTTGGTTAAGTTTCAAGTATCAGCTGATTTTTAAAGCTAATAGAGGGGCTGGATTATAGAGCACCGACTTGAGACATGCGATAGAGACTTGTAACTTGCGCATCTAGCGCTAGGGTGACAAAAGTTGCAGTTATGATTTCTCATGTACAGTGGTACTCATGGCGGTAAGTTTAAAATACCGCACCAAAAATATATGATTAATTGATAAATTAAATGAAAAATCAAATACTTATTTTAAAACACTTTGGGATTATTATTCTAAATTCATGTTTCGGGACTCAGCCCATTATCAATTGATAAAGCATTGATAATGGACTAAGTTCCAAAACATGTCTGTAGAATAATAATTCTAAAGTTTTTTGAAAAGGGTATTTGATTTTTCATTTAATTTAACAATTATTTTGAATAGCCCTGAGTTTAAAGTTTAATTTTCATATGATTAATTATATGAAATAAATTATGCTTTGGACAAGAGAGAATATTATTTTTCTTTTATTGAATCATCTTTTGATCAAAGATGAATTTAAGGAGAAAACAAGGAATAAATCAAATAGGGCTAATGTACCTTTATAAGTCCTAATTTATTACCATATCATAGGCTACATACTATTATTAGAAATGATCATGCTTCCCATTTTGCATGAGAAGTATATAATATCACTTACCATGTAATTTAATAGAATATAGGCATTAGTAATAAGTGATAAATTTATGCAATGGTAATCTTCTCATTATAATATTTTGAAAAATTTGACCATTGTTCCAAACCAATGCATTCTAGTATATTGGAATTGAAATATTTTTCAAACACAATTACTAAATAATTATAGGATTAAACTATATCATGAATGTTTCTGCAAAAAAGTTGTCAGTAGCCTATACCTATAATTAAAAATATACGGCAATTGAAAAATAACTGGGGAGAAATAATTTTTTTTTATTGAAGCATTTTGAGCCAATGAGAAATTGGCTTCCTCTCTTGCACAATTGTTATTATTATTATACACAAAGGGATTTAATTCACAAAATATTAAATTCTTGAATTCTTATTCACTTCTCAATATTATTCTAGATTATGCTAAGTAGCATTTATAGCATCATATTGAATGTTAATTTAAAGAGCTAGATAGACTTTGGGTGGCTCGTTGGAGGAGTGATAAAGCGCCGGTCTGATAACCAGGTGGACCCTGGTTCGAATCCCAAGCGGAGAACAATTTTTGACCACAGCACAATCACATAGATACGACCACCCCGTCTTTCGGAGGAGACGATAAGCCGTCGGTCCCGACTACCTAAAAAGTAGTCGTCATCTATCATCCATTTCATTACCCACGCACAAGCCTATGAGCTTATGTGGGCTTCACCCTCATAAACAAACAAACAAACAAACAAACAAAACTTAGCCTATACATTCTTCTTCTAATAACTTACCAAAATCTTTGTTTGGATCCTCCAAAATCCCAGCCAGTTGTGAAAGTTGAGAAGAAATAAGAGTTATTTCCTTGTCTGACAACTCACTTTCATGAGGAAATGCTCCTGAAAAGCCTACCAGGAATAGAAATATACCCAATCCTAAATTTAACAGCTTTGCAACCATCATGTTGATCTGTCTGAAACAAAAGAATTATCCTATTATTCAATACGGTAGTTTATAGTACCGGTACCTACAGTATTATCATTGGTACCGTACAGAAAAATGTTCTATCAGCCAAAAAGAAACTGATAAATTGTACAGCCTACATCCTGAAAAACAGTACCATACCGTCCATGAAATTAACATAAATAGCTCTTATTTCTAATCATGTTTCCTCTATAAATTTTATTCGAGATTAATAACAAACTAAGTGTTCACTCACAATAGTGCATAACTCAATCGTAGCTTTTTACTCATTTCTATATCCCTTGAAATTTCAAGAAGAAGATTACTGCCGATGACAATACTGTAATATGATTGTAATATTAATTCTTTATTTGGAACATTGTCAATTAAATCAGTTATCATTTTTAGTATAGGCTATCAATCAATGTGGCCACACACAAGAAATTTCAAAGGCATCATTGGAAAATTAGCAGAATATTTTTATGAAGCAGAAAAATAAATTTGATGTGAGTGTTGCCCACTTTGTCAAGCTTTTCTTTCTATTACAGCTATTATATTTTTAGACTTCTTAGTTCAAGACAATAATCTGACAATGAATCAGCATAAAAATTATTGGCCTTCTTCTATGAATGAATAAAATGTTCAATATCAACCAAAAATTTTCAAAAAATATGCTAAATCATCATTTTTTTATTTCTTCAAGGAGGTTTACACAATCCTTTCTATTAATACACTCTTGTTCAATAAATTATTGTGCACAAATTTCAAAGATGAATTCAAACTTACTCCGCCTTTAAAAATCCAGGAATAACACTTCCCCTTACAAGGGAATGACTGAAGTCTCACAATAAACTGCACTCCTAATAATTGCTGTAGGCTATTTTTGTTATTTAGAATCTTATATACAACTGAAGATTTCAAGCTTATCTTGAAGTTTCTTGACATTGTTTCAAGTAGTCTGCTAATGTTAATACTTTCAAACTCTATTGACATCTGTCAATTTTATGTACAAGATATTGCCCTTAGAAATATAATAAATAAATCACGGCTATCCATTTCCTCTTATTATTAGCAATTGAGATTAATAATGTGCACACTACTCTTGTGAGTACTTTTCTCAATTTGCTCTATGCTCTCTTATTTTCAATAGTATTGATTTCTCTCTCTTATTAAAAGTCAAGGAGCACATTATAATCAATATTTTTCACCTGTAATTAGAGAAATGGAGAGTCTTATTAGTACGAAAACTCAATTCAAAGTGTTGAAAAAATGCATGTATGATAAAAATTTTATTTTAATAATGAATTAGTAAGTTATAAGTTTATTTTTTTAACAACAATAAATAAAGAAAAGTTGTACCTGTACACCAAGGAAAGATAAATCACCATTCAGTAATTGGTTAATACGTAAAATATTGTTATTACAAGCAGGTATCATTATTGAATTTATATACTTATTAAATATTATTTACCGTTGCCGCAAACTCATTTATTCAGTTTTTCAATTATATTTTAAAAAAATACATAATTGTTTCATTATGGATTTTTATTTTATATTTTTCCATTAAAACAAAACACTTCTCTTTCATAATCGTTGATATAAGTCTCACTATTGAATGAGAGACATTTTAGTTCTTACTTGCTGTATTATTGAAGGGATTGTGCATATAATAATCATTAAGTAGCAGCGAAAGGAAAAACTATCTTGCTGTAGCCGCCGCACTGACAAATGTTTGCCCAGGAATGTTAAGTGGTCAATATTTATAGAACATACGACATCCATATAGTCATCATAGCCATATAGCTACCATCATCCACCACGTAACCACCCTTCACGCCTGCAGACCGGCCGCAACTTTCCTACTGGATAGCAGGAGGGTAGCATGAGAAGTGTACCGGTATAGCGCTTTCTTGCTGCTCTCATAGATCCAAATAGCACGATTACCTCTACTGTTTTTCACTGTATCAAATCAATTATTCATTACCTCTATGATAAAGGTCCAGTTTAAATCAATGTTGTTTGCTTCACATTGCCATTGAGATCATCAGAATAATTATTAGAAAAGGGCATTTTATTCAGCCTAGATCAACATAGTTCAATGTGAGCGTGCCACCTTTTTGTAATTTTTTTATGTTATCAAAACAGCCCCATAAGTTGTGGCGGTCATTCTGTTGCAGTTGTACAAATGTTTATTATTTAACCGGTTCCTGAACTTGTTTTTAATGAAATTCAAACTGCTGGAGAATAAAATCCCACAGATCTGATAAAGTTGAGCTGAATATTTGCCTCCACTAGCCTGGGACAAAATTGGAAACTTTTCTAAAAAACAAAATCCAATACAATCGCTTCTAGAGACTGGGAAAGAGAAAAATTTTAGGCGCTTCTAAAAATCAATATAGTGGTTCTATGTCCATCCACTGAGATTTTGCGTTATAGCAACAAGAGTTTTTTACTAAAAAATCTACAAAAATAAAGGTGTAGTTCAATGCCCTGGCAAGATCTTTTCCCATAATATTTTTCATATGACATAAAATTTTTCAAGAAAATAATATAGCATCAGTACATTATCAGAAATAATTCAAGTTCACTAATTCAGTTTCGATTCTACTGAGTTAACGTGAGTGAACCTTTTGTATCAAATGGAGAAAATTTTGAACTAACAAAAACTTATTTTGAAAGACTGTTTACTTATTCACATTATTAAAACAGCTACCGTATTAGTTAAATCTGAACATATT
Source organism: Sogatella furcifera (assembly GCA_017141385.1). Classification (NCBI taxonomy): domain Eukaryota; kingdom Metazoa; phylum Arthropoda; class Insecta; order Hemiptera; family Delphacidae; genus Sogatella; species Sogatella furcifera. The sequence continues at coordinate 35,553,719 of CM029548.1, read as the reverse complement.
TTTTAATGATTAACTTACAGTACCTAAGTTTATATTATTCTCCGAATGAGACCTCATCCCTTTCATAAAGGGTTTACAACATACGGTACGGTACGTAATATGACATAATGATACCGCTAGTCTACAGTTTTCGCTTTTACGATGCAATAATAGAATAGTTAAAAAGTGATGGTGTATAGTGACATAGGTCAGGAGAATATTTTATCTTGTTCATCTCAATCTAGCCTATACTCTCATCATTTGAACCGATTATTTACTGTGTGCATTATCTATACCCTAATCTGAATATGATTGAGTAACTATATTACTCATATAATTATCAACAGCTCAATAAAAATAATAAACGATAAGAGAATAGAATAACTCGAATCCAAACAAGGAAAATACTTGAGAACTCATTAACTACCATAGCCTGAACAAATATCTTATCTGTGCTATATTGTTACTAAAAGTGTCTCGTTAAGTTTTGATAAGGTCGGTTTGATTTTTTAGGTTTTTGATGAAATAAAAATTTGTTTGATAAGAAATTATCAATAAGAAATAATGATGAGTACATTTTGTCAAATATGAGGCACTCAATCATTAATACCGTACGTCATAATAATATTAAAGGCCTATTGTATGATATTTCAAGTGGGAACTTGCTCCTGAACTATATATACTTACTCACTATTGAATGATTCAGGGATAAATTCAATTTATTATTTTTTGATTGGAAACATTTAAACTCTTAACTCAGATTTAAACTCTACGGTACCTACTCAGTACAAAAAATTACTAGAATTTCTTTCAAGCGATTTTGTTTCATAAAGAGTTAATTTGTCTGTTCTAGTAGTTTTAAGTGCGTTGAGAACTCATATTATAGGTACCCTTATCTAAGGTTTATGTTGCAGTGTATGTATATAGGTATAGTGATTTCCACACTGTTACCAATATATACGAACAGAATCAATACTTCTTTTCTTTTAGAGCTACTGTATTTTTGAAACTTTGAATAATAATCACAGAGTACCCTTTTTAAAAAATATTTTTTATTTCACACAACATGCGTTTTGGCGAATTTGCCATTTTCAAGTGTAAATTACACTTACTACGGTACCTACTCATTACAACAAAATTCTAGTAATTTTTATTCTGTAAATTACACTTGAAAATGGCAAATTCGCCGAAACATGTGTGAAATAAGAAATATTTTTTAAAAAGGGTAGAAGGGTACTCTGATTGTAATTATTATTTAAAGTTTCACGAACAGAATCAGTACACGCGGCTCTACATTTAATAACATTCCACGTTAACTGGTACTGTAACATGATTCTTCATAACATGCTCCAATTATTTAAAAACAATTATTATACTGTATTTGTCAAGTAAAATTTTCAATGATTTCCATTTGTTTTGATAATTAACTGCGCGTTTTCCTTTTTAAAATTGAGTCTTCAGCTTCAGCTTCAATGAAGAATCTCTCTCAAACACAAAATAAACCAACATTGAGAATTGAGAACTATTTTGCTCTTTTCATAGAGTGGCGCATTTTTGCATAATATGTTGATGAGACTAGTTTAGTAGTCTCAATTTTTCTGCTCCTGTTGGTGAAGGCGTAACCATGAGTGGCAGAGATTGACCGCCAAGGTGTGCGGAACATTATTGGCAAACTTTCAAAGACAAGTCTCTCTTGTCTACACTGTCTCTCTTACTCCCAACTATGCATCCTCCTTTCCTCCTCTACAGCAACTGAAAGAGAAATGAAGAATACAGTTCCAGTAGACTACTTTTATAATGCACTATGTTTTTGTATGCCTCATATAAATTAATGTGGGAGTGCAAGTTTATTGTTAACTATACGATGATAAAGAGAGTAACATTATTGATAAAAAAAAAACAGTAGACTCTACTGTGACAGGAACCACTGGTTGTCCTTATTGATCATTTGTAGAGTGTATTGTGAAGATGCATCATATAGGTATCATAGAGGAACTGATAAAAATCTAAAATATAAAACTGTTTGAATAAAAAAAAACTAAAAATATAAATTCTTTCATTAGTTTTTTTTTTTAATTTCTAAGTTTTAATTCCAGTGATAGCTGTCTATTCATAGTACGATATCTACATCTATAAAAGCGAAACGGCACTCATTCATCCATTCATTCACTCACTCATCAGCAGAACTGAAAATCTACTGAACCGAATGCATTCAAATTTGGCAGGAATGTTCAGTTGGACGGTACGAAATGATTTTTAAAACTTCATAAGGATACGCCAAATATTTGAGTTTTTCTATAGTTTTTCGGCGTTTTCTTAATTTTTTCGAGAACCAATCGGTAGAAAATGTTGATATTTGATGGGCAGGTTCCGATAAGGTCTTGAGATGTTGTGTTGATATATTTTTGAAATCCGTTCCAGATTACGCGAGTAATCATTTTTTGAAAATTTTAGATGTATTGCGGGTTGGATATCTTACGCCTTGATACGTCCAATCCTTACTGTAAATTCAACGGTTCAGCGAGATTATAGATAAACTAATTTGGTAGATATTGAATCAAGTTTCAAACTATTTCCGATATGCTTCCCAAGATTACGCTCAATACATTACGCGTTTTACTATTTTTCGGAGTTTTTTCGAGAACCAATTGGCAGAAAATGTTGAAATTTGGTAAACAGGTCCAGATTAGGGCTAGAAATGCTGTGTTCAATAAAAATCGAAACACTTCGGAGGTTACGCCTGCAATAAGGTTTTCCAATGTTTGGAATCTGCACTTTTGTTTGTTTCACGGAAACTACTGCTCGTATAATTCATGTATTTTAGTAGCAGTGATTTATATTCGTCTTAGTTCGAATATAATATTATTCGCTAATATTGTATTATAATAATATTATATTAATATTTCGCTTATTCTAATTACTTCTGGTTTGAACAGAAAATAATTAATTGTATTTGGTGTCAACAAAACCTTCGATTGGCCAATGACTGTTATTAATGGTCAACTCTGTCAGGACAGTCTGAAACAGGGCCGGTGTGGGGAGGTTGAGGGCCCCTAGCGATTGATCAACTGGGGAACCCACACCAGGGGGTATGCATTACCCTCACCCCCCCCCCCCCCCCAGCCAAGAGAAGGGTCCAGGGGTCCTCCCCGGGATTTTTCAATACTATTATTTAGAAAATATTATTTTTGCTTGTTATTTGACCCTAAACCTGCAGTACTCCACATTTCATTGAGTGTAATAATTATTCAGACCACATATTTTTCATGCACTTGACTAAATCACTTATTAACAGGAATATTATTTATTTTTCGAATTGTACAGAAGATAATTATGGTTTTCTAAATTATTTTAGTTATATTATCTTCCATGAAGTAAAGTACCTATATATACAAGAACTTTGTCATTTATATTCATTTCGCAGTTTAATTCTGAAAATACTGTAGCCTACTTGAACTTATAATATTTCATAGTCATTTCGATTATGTTCCAACTTATGCACTTATTAGTATGCACTCAAGTAAGTTAAGGTGAAGTATTGATATACTTTACCCATGTTGAGATGTCACGTTATAAATAGGACAAAGAATAGAAATTTTGACCTTTGTCTGGCCTTTTTTAATGCTTAACGTCTTGCAAAGGTATTGTAATTTATAAGTAGCCTATCAAGAAGCAGCAAATAAATAGCATTGTTAACAATGCTTAGTGAAAAGTTGGTAAAAATTCAATATCCATATAGTCTGCACGCATCGTAGAGTGCTTTTTCAACAAATAATCTTCAGTTCTTTGACCCCTGAACTTTCCAGTTCTTGAGTAAGTTATTAGTATTCCAAGTACCAGCTTCCATGCCAAATTCTGACCACCAATCCCGACTGAACTTGACTTTCAGCTTTTATTGTATTGCAAAAATCGAATCTCCGTGGTATTTTGCATTTTATGTGACCCAACTATGCAGATACTCGAAATTACCTAATTAGGTTGAATTTGAAAGCCTAACACGTACTTCAATGCAGTGGCGCCGACTTCATCAAAATATTGGGGGGGGGGCAAACTGAAGATTAATGAGGTGCGGGGGGTGCCATCCGAGGATGGGGAAGGGGGTTGTGAGAATACACAAAAATACACAAGCAGTGAGACTGCATTTTTGCATGTGATTTCGTGCTGAATTCTGTAATGTAGAGACAATCTGATCCATCCAACTACTTAGAATTCCCTATAATTATTATTACCCTATCATTAATTTAATTCAAATTGGCCATTATAATCGTGATTCTCGGAAGTAAATGAATCAAGTTTCTCCTCCAATTTTGAACACGAAAAAATATTTAGAAATAAAAATTAATATAGGTAATAGTTAAGGTACTGAATTTATTCTGATATGTAGGTTGAAGGAAAATTTTCATCCAACTTACACATAATATACATCTAGTTTTTACAATTTCCACTCACAACGTTAATAAACGGTTATAAAAAAATCGCACGAAATACATGAAACACAAATAGATGTGCCATGTTCTAACCACCACTCTCACTAGTGGAAATGAAAACTGAGTAATTCTGGCTATGAATGTTAGTTCCATTATTGTGTAGTTTGTTATGTTTATCTAGATTTTGTATTTATATAGACTGTATTATATTTTCAAAGAAAGAAGAGTGGGAGAGTTTTACATTAAAAAATTAATTAAGAATGAAGTTCTTGTAAAATGTTGCAATTAACGACTCATATGCGGCTATAACAATCTAAGCCCAGACGCCTAGCTGGGTAATGCAAATAATAAACAGGAGACTGATCGTCTATTTCTATGGTTTGTGGACAATGTGGAAGTAGTATTTCAAAATAATAATAGTAGACCTATATCATTCCACACTATCATAGTCCAGTTTCCAGTTGTGAATATAATAAAAATAGCTAGACCATTGTTTAAAATTGGTTTCATTTGAGCTATTTGGAATTGATGATGGCAAAAAATATTCTTTTAATAGGCCTACTTATTGATAATTGATACTCAAAAAATTGATGAAAATTTCTCTAGTAATCTATGAATATTGGGGGGGGCAAAATACACGCATTGCCCCCCCTGAGTGATTATTGAGGGGGCAGAAAGTGCCTTGCCCCCCCAAAGTCGGCGCCACTGCTTCAATGTACTTTTTATCTTTAGTGGGTCCGTCGGAGTGAATAAAAATGGAAATGCGAACAACTAGAAAAAGAATTACAATAAATAAAAAATACAAATCCAATTTTCATATCAAGAATTTTCAATAAAACATTCTTCGTCAAATAGAGATAAATAGGCCATATTTATCATTTCTTCATGAGAATGAATATTCTAGATAATAATATTATAACAAACTCAGAAAGGTTTTTTGTTCTAGATCTTAACAAAAGAATGAGAGATTTGATCTATAGAATCAAAAGTTTGAAAATTCAAAAGGATACAAAACCTTGACCGTAGATAAGGTTCAACATTAATTAATAGTTGAGTCTCCACGCTGAGCAACAATATCAGAGGTAGCTATCCTGCGCATTTATTGTGTTTTTTACAATCTGCCTCTCCAAGTTATCTCATGAGAAGAGAATAATTCTATTGCAACTTAGTGTCTATAATGAGATTTTTTCTATCTGGATTAAATCTATAAGATTAACCGACATGTCTGAATAAATAATTAAATGAGAGCAAAATATTTATAAGCACAAATCAGAAATAATGTTTCCAGGCAGGTTGCCCGTTTCCACTAGAGATTGGCATCTTGCCTGAAAACATGTCTGGCCCAGAGTAAGAAATAATATATATTGTACATATTGATGCATAATAAGCAACAAGCCAGTGATTTAGTAAAGAGAGTTAGATATAATTCGATTTCTGTTGAACATGTATGCTACTTTCTTTGATGTATTTTTTTCAGTAGGCATATCGAAAAGTGTTATTTAAACCACTAAAAGTTTTGACAAATTGTTTTCATCGCATGCGTTTACAGTAGTATGAAAAATACTACTTATAAGTTATATAAGCACGAAGAAGAAAAGGAAAATTTTCTTCTCTGTGACGTTGTCTACCGTGAGGAAACTGAAACCAAAGAATAATAGTGCTCTATAAATTCCTATGAGAATTCCTAGGATTCTCTTTGCTGAAAATCACGAATTATTATTTAAAACTTTCGAAACAGACTCAATGCTCTCATTGCTTGCAAGTTGCAGACATTATTTTTAACCTAACGCTAGACAGTGGACAATCAGGGAAAATAATTTAGATTGAAAATCCTGTATCACTATCTACAATTAATTATCAATAAACAATCAAACGCTTTACTAAGTGTTTATTATGTTCCATATTACACTCTCCTCTCCATGTTTGAACAAAGCTATCACCGCTTTCATTGAAAAACAACAGTATATTCAAGAATGAAGAATAACTTACAGTCATATTTTTTATCCATATTTAAACCTCAAAGAAGAAATTTTATGAAGTGTTGGAAACTAAGATATATGTCGAGCTAAAGAGTTATAAGAACCAACCACTTCGAATAGGTCCTTTATTACCGACCAAAGCAGCCTCAGTCATTTTCATAGAAGTCTTTCTTCGAACAACTGAGTTTTGAAGCCATTATTTTAAACTTCATGAGAAATAATCATATTGAACGAGCTTTTGCAGAAGAAATCTAGAAACAATCATTTTTAATCACTATCAATATCTATTCAACAAGCTTGTTTGAAACTCATTATTTTACTTGTAAAGAATAATCGCTTGAAAACTGAACATGGATCCAGTCAAGTTTCATAGCTCATATAATCCTCTTTGAATGATAACGATTTGATTGATTTCTCGACTGATTTATTGTGGGATTTTCGAAGTGATAAAAATCGTGCGAGAGGAAAAATTGCGTGCATATTGATAACTTGATAAGTTCAATCATCGGCTACTGGAATTCACTTGACTAGTATAAAATTTCAAACTACCTAGCCTACTGTACAACTTGATATATTAAACTTTAAACTATAGAAATACGATTATCGAATTCTATTAAAACATGCGCTGACTGATTCTCGTAATCGTAATAACCGCGGAAAACACTATTTTCTCACTATTGACAATTTTGCCATTAGCACATTACAATCTTGGGAGCAAAATTAATACAATGAATGAAAGATTTGCAAGTATCAATGTCATACACTAACGAATAACCGTGATGAACATTATAAAAAAATTAAGTATCTAGGCTTTAGAAACTCATTCAGTTCATATTCATAACATGATATGACATACTTTTGTTAGGAATTTATTCATATTGATAACGATAAATTTTCGTAAAACATAACACAATTTTATTAGTTTTTTACGGCACTCATAAATATATAGACTGCATATATAGACTTGGACATGGGTAACCTCTATCGGCCGACCCACCCAGAGCTCTCTGTATCTGCTTTAGCATACCAGAGAATTGCTCCAGGTGAAGCTAGCACCACAGTTACGGAGGCGAGGGACTCGCCTTGATTCCCCCTAGGGACGGAGGCGGAACATGTAGGACCCACCTGGATCCCCCTGAAACTAAGCCAGTTACGGAGGCCAGAACTCGCCTTGATTCCCAACCTAGTTACGGAGGCGGACCATAGGACATTGCCTTGATTCCCCCTGTGGTTAACCACTGCCACCTCGCCCGGCCAGCATCAACGGAAGATTGGCCTGGGGCCGGGGTCACCCTGGCTAGGCCAGGTTCCCAGCACCCAGTTCCGGCGGTACGTGGGCCATTCCAGGGGTGCGTGTCCGAATCAGCGACACCCCCTTCTCAAGCCCGGACGTTCTCCCTCGGCTGTCAAGAGGCTTGAAAAAACGTCTTATCTCTTCTGACCCGCACTCCAGCCAGGTGCGGGACAGTCATTCCTAGTGTCCACCCTCCCCAAGGAAAGAGGGCAAAAGGAACCAGAGCACGCGTTTCGGAAAGAAGATTAAATACCGTTCACTAGGTAAGAGAGGGGCTCCCGGACGGCCCCGCGACCAGCTCCGACTCTCGACGCAGGACCGACCAAGGGAGAGCCACCCACCATCTCACCGGACCGAAACTTCCGCCGGAGCCAATGCAGAGTAGCACGACAAGCCGCGAGGGTACAAGCCACGCAGCTATAAGGCAACCTACTGCACCAGCACCCCTAGAGACGGAGGCGGAAGGGCCGTGTCGCAACTGTGTCGCCACGTCATAAGTTTCATGATAGAAGTGGATCGCTTTTAGCAATTAATATCTGGTACCGAGCTGCGCTTTGAAGCTGCATGCGGCAGAACTGTTGAATTACATAAATGTGTTATTGTAAAAAAATTAATTCAAAATTGATCACCTCTCACAATTTTTTGACATGAACATGTGTTATAGGCTTGAATGTAACCCCATTTACTCCAGCTGGATCGCGTTGGTCAGCTAACGATAACAGCCATTATACGCAGTACTTGAGACTATTCCTGAAGGAATATTTAATTCTTTTATTAATCCTGCCAGAGAGTTTTCCCGGACATGAGACCTGGTGCAATCTTATTTTTCCATCACGGTTATATTACATTTCAAATTTCAAAGAAATCGTTAGAGCCGTTTTCTAGATCCGTTGTTCCGCAAACAAACATACAAACATACAGAAATTGCTCGCTTAATATAATAGGATACCAAAATTTTTCCCCGGTGCAAAGTTCAGATAACCTGCTAGTCTCATAATGTTGATAGGAATAAACATAAGATTTTAATTGCAAGGAAGTTACCTTCTTGATTAATACATTTATATTCTGGTTCTCAATTTATCAGATGGCAAATGTTCAAGTTATTATAATACATTATCTCTCTATCGAAAATCAAACACATTAATTTCTCAAAAAACTTGCATTATAGAATGAAAAAACACATTTACATACTCGTCCATTTATTAGAAAGTTGGTGCAGCACGAGTAAGAAGAAATTTTGAAGAGGAAAAATAATTAAGAATACTAGGAGCTGTATTAAAAGACATTCAGCGAGAGACCTATCTTTTACTAGTATTCCAAAATTTGAATCTGATTGTTTGGAAATAACAATTATTGTGCACGGCATCAAAGCTTGTTTGGAAGTACAAAAGTTTATGATGAAATAATTTTGTTTTATACTTCACAAATCCTACTGAAACCCATAAAAAATTTTTGTCCCAAAAAGATACAAATTATACCGTTTGTAGTGGTGAGTTATAAATAGGAGATTGGTACTGGTATAACCATCAGTAATACTGTCTTTGATATCGAAGCCCCTGGTGTATTGAAAGATTTAATTGTGAATTATCTTATAAATTATAATGATTGAGATTTCTGAGATATAAAAATGATAAATTATTGAAAAAACTGTGATATAGAATGATGCAATGATGCAATGGGCATGTATCCCAGTTGACCAACTAGCCTTGTCCTCCTTGCACAAACCGTATCCTATCCTAGTATGCTTTGATATTAGACGCTATTTTGGTTCAACTGAATTTTATCTTGTCAATAGATTCATTTTCATTTTCTTCCACGGTAGTGTCAGCAGTGTGGATGAGACAAACAGGCTTGCTTCGCTCGCCTGAAAATTTCCTTCTAACGGATTTGTTTTGTTCATCAAAATAGGGTCTTTTGGGCTTATTTTCTAATTATTTGAAAATCCTTTCAATCAGTTCTTCCAATAGGCGAACTCAGCTCAACCTGTGTAGTATGTTATTTGAACGTATTTTGTCCAGTCGTTTCGGACAAATCTGCAAAAACGCATTAAAAATGAAAAGAAACCCTTAAAACCGTATAACTGATGATCTGGCGTAATCTCAGAAGGATTTCAACAATTTTTGAACACAACATCTCTAGACCCAATGTGAACCTGTCTACAAAGTTTCAACATTTTCTGCCAATAACGTCTCGAAAATCTCTCAAATACGTAAATATTGGGCGTATCCTTGGTAAATTACACAAGACCGTTTTTATTGGGCGTCATGAGGGAAATCAATGAGTGCCATTCCGCTTCTACATAATTGGGTCGATTCAAGGCGCATGATATGCAACCTGTGATGCACCTGCATCTAAAACTTCAAAGAGCCTGATTACTGACGTAATCTCAGAAGGATTGAAAAAAAATAACACAACATTACTAGACTTATAATCTGAACCTGCCCATCGAACTTCAAACATTTTCTGCCAAATTTTTTCTCTGAAAAATGCCAAAAAAATTCTATAAATATGTCAATATTGGGCGTATCCTTTAGAAGTTTCTAAAGCTCATTTCTATTGCTCATTGAATAATTGTTTAGAATAATACAGTACGATACCTAACAACTTGGGAAAGCAGCTTAATTAGTTTCAAGCCTAAACTACTCCTGCTATTATGAATGAAGAGTGCCGGTATGCCAAAATAGATTATATAAGAATCTTGGAAATTTTATTGCATTGGATTAGTAATCTCTGGACAAAACATTGAATCTCTCGATGCTTTTATTCCACGAGTGTAGCATATAGAATGAAAATTAATTGAGTTGTAGGCTGTACCGTATTAAAATAACTATATTCAGACACAATAATTAGGGGGTGATGGTTTTGGTAAACGGTATAGTTTGTTGAAGCACCAACATAATTAATTTTACGTGAATGAGTGGATGTGCCAAACATGTGCAGTGGCTGGCCGGACCTACGGTTCGCCTTGAAAATTGTTCTGTGGCATTGGAGTGGGGGGGCGCACTTGGCTTGGTTACATAATGCTGGATCAAACGTTACGTAAGTCTTTTGGAAGAGGACCCTTCAACGGTTCGGTTGAAACTTTGGTGCTTAACATCAGGTGCCTGGGTTAAAGGGTCAACGAGAACAGTTAAAGATGGATTTGATTACAGGAACAAGGTAAGAGAGTGATCCCCAAGTTCATTGACCGTTACCATAATAAACATTATTTCTAGTTGACGGCTTTTTCCAGAATGCTTCTGAAGAAGCGCGAGTTCTCCAGTCTAACCTCTTGTCATGTGCATTGTTCTGTGATGATAACAGCTAATTAGGGTGGGTTTTTTGCAGTCTTCTTCGATCAACTCCTACAACTGAACTGGTTTTTTAGCAATCATTGTCTACTCCTTAAAATTCAAGAGTCGTTAAAATCATTTTGCAGCAGGAGATCATTCTAATAGCGGGGAATTATCAAATTGATCATTTAATAATACATGTAATTATGTTTCTGAAACCTGATAATAGAATCTGATGATATGAACATCATTTCAATAATTTCTTACTCCTTAAATCGATTCTATTGAAAATTATGATTTTATTGTTGACGTTATATCAGATGAAACCAGTTGAACGCATATAGTTCAACTATGCATTTGAATCATATTATCAGTATTATTGGAAAAACATGGAGGAATGAAAAGTAATTCCTTTTCTCGTATATAATAAATATGATTTCATTCAATAAAATGATAAGGCAGTTGCAATTAGAAATTTGAGTATTGTAATTCAATAATAAAGAGTTAAGTACCTACTAACTCTTTAATATTTAAATACTCAATGATTTTCTATTTATTTGGAAATGACAATGAATTCCTTCTTATTGTAAAGATACTTACAGAAAATCACAAAATTATAAAACAAATAGAATTTAAAAGTTCTAGAGAAAAGTAGCTTCAATATCATCCCATCATTCTATGCATCAAAATAAAATTCAACAAGGAATGTTTTGGTGGAAATTTCAATCCTGATTCGGCGATTCAATAAATTTTCTGAGAGTAATCATAATATTATCCATACTTTTTTATATTTGAACATATTTCCAAATGAATATGTGATCTTCAAATTCGGAATTAATTAAAGTACTTTTATCTTTAAAAAACGAATTTCCGGTGTTATTGTCCATCGTTTTCAATGATAATTCGGGAGAGAGATGGAAAGGGTTGAACCTGTTTTCTCTATGAATTAATTTACATTACATCACATTCAGATTTCTAAACTACTAGTTACAATAATTAACAATTGATAATGTCTACTATGATACCAAATTTATATAAAAAATGTACCTTGTTTTTCTTAATTGTTTCCTAATTATAAACTAGAGAAATATATGTTAAAAAACACTGAGACTTTAAATAAAATTCAACTGATTCCACATCAAATGTGGTTATTCTTATCAAATAATATTAAGTTATGACCAATTAATTTAAATAGCTGAAACTGTAGAATTAAAAATTGAATTGGTACTGGTATCAAATTAGGCTTTCCTGGGAACCTGTCACTTCTTTATTCACTTTCAATGCAAGGGAAACATTCAGGCATATAGGATATCATGAATAAGAACCTTAGTAGCCTAATGATAATCACGTACCGGTACTATTATTTACAGTATCAATCGTGCAGAAGAAGATGATATTGAAAGCAATAAGGAATCAGAGAAGTCACTCACAGATGGAACCACCGAATCTAGTCGAGGAAGCTCAGTCAGCGCCTTCCGTCGTATTATACCGCAGGTAAAATTATAATATACCCCAATTATTCAAGTTGAAGCCAATCCGAAGAACAACAAAAATTCAAGTCCAATTCAATATGTTGAAAATCTTCAAAATATTACATCTCAAATTTTCACGAAGATTAGCTGCTAATTTTTACTCATCATTATGTAACAATCAGTTTTTTCCATTGCGAAATTTATAATTGTCTGAATGGAAGTTATTTGAGTAGCAAAGACTTAGAATGTCGCTTCGGTTGTTACATAATTTTATCCAATTGTTGTCCAGAAACATTCTTGAGATCTGTAATAGTAGCCTACTATTATCATTTTAAATTAAAAATTTGAGAAATCTATTATATTTTCGATCTATTCATAAATTTTCCAGTTTGTCATCTCTTTGGTGGGATACAAAATGTCCTAATAAGACTGGCTACTTCGAAAATATTATTAGAATAACGAGAAATTTCCATACTTATTGCATTGACATCATTTGCATAACAACCTTTAGACTACGTATCAACTTCTCCAAACTTCTACTGTATTAGCATTATTTAGTTTGCTCGACGCCTAGTTTAATGTTATATAACATAACTAGCAACTGCTTCACCGAATAAACATATCCATCAAATCGTGCTGTATCCACTATATTACTCCTGCATGGAATCAGTCCAAGGCGAATTGCAAGAATCATGTTTTTTCTATTCGAAATATTTCTTTTGAATGTAACTCATAACTGCGTTAACATCAAGAAAACTTTCAGTGCGAATCCATGCTTCAGTCCATAGAGGCATTTGTGAGCTAGGCATTTACTACTATAGTCCGGCCAAGCAAAGAAGAGCCTCTGACAAGATGGGAAAATCACTCCAGCTCGGTCAATATTGGTTCAAAAATTATTGATTTGGTGTCAATTGCAGGAAACATTCTGATCTACAATTTGAGACCAAATCAATAATTTTTGAACCAATATTGACCGAGCTGGAGTCATTTTCCCATCTTGCCAGCTCTTCTTTGCTTGGCCAGACTATAGTAGTACTCGAAATAATGCCAGGCTTGCCTACAGAGACTGTTTAATCAGATATTCAGATTTAATGGATATGATCAGATATACAGTCTCTGTACATGCACACAATACAGTGGTCTACTATTGATTAAAATATTCTGGTTATCTGAGAAAATAAGGTTTCTATATCACTATTAAATAGACGGCAATATATTTCTGTGACGTGTTATACAAAAAGCTGAAAATTTCCTATATTTGTTCATTCAGTTTCCCTTGTTCCCCAGAACTTTTTGCAGATGATATACTCCAATTTTTCCATACTCGTGTTTTAGCACTCTTCCGCCAATCTTTAAAGAGATTAAACTTTTCCTTGACTTGATTCTCGGCACTTAAGCATAGCCGACATTTAAGCGAAGATATTGCGAAGATATTGTCAAGAAAAATGACACGTGAGATCCAGTACCGCCGCAGGACAAGATTGCCCAGAGGTGTGAGTCTTCTCCATAACAAAAACGCTCGAGCTCACGTTCGCTTCACATCCAACTTCGAAAATGCTGGAAGATTTTGACGGGACTGTTGTGCCACATGCCACATCCCCCTCGATTAACATTGATGGATTATTCTGAAAATCAACAGAACACTCGGGGGTTTGAGTAGGCTACTGATATGCTTCAGTATCGACGATAAAGACAAGGAAACACTAAATTTATCCTTCTAATGACTGGAGACAGTGTGGAGCTAGAAAAGTTGGTATGCATAGAAAGGTTGGTGCAATATGTATGCAAAACGGAGAAAATGGTGAATCGGTGAAAAACTAAAATCTTAAGCTTTAATTACCCGTAAATGTATAACAATCAGTAGAAATATATAGCTGTCTATTGAAAAAGAAACATGGAAGCTCTATTTCACAGATTATCTTATTATAATAGTATAATTTGATCAAACTGGAATCACTTTCAAATATGAAAAATAATCTATTGATTCTTAATGTTTATCAATGAATGAATGGAAATTAAATTATGGAATTTGATGAACAGGTTATTGCCACAACGGTTCAAAGTCTCCTCCTACTGGCGTTGGGCATGATGGTTGCATGCTCCACTGTGATAATCGCCGCTCTTCACAGGCCCGGCTCCGAACTACCCATCAACGATTCACAAGCGTCCTGGTTTGGTCAGTTTTTCAATTCTAATTTTTCAAAAAAAATAGAATAATCTTCAAAACACAATTTAATACATTTGTCTAGATGGATGAATTAAGTCTCCGTCAGTAGATATCATAACAGTCAACTAAACACAAAAAAGTATCAGTTTTTATAACTAGGGATGTTTTTGGACTCTAATAATTAAGAAACTCCAATATATCATTTTGAAGTAGCTCGAGATCGATTATTTTAATAAGAATATTTTTACGGGTATTATAAAGGATGTATAATGTTTTCATGGAAAATAAATCTACAACAGATCCGTTTACCGTTCACAAAGTGGGTTGCAGGAAAGTTCAATAAATAATTTATATGTTGTTATTATTCTTTGTACGCTGCTTAGAATTACGTTTTCCAACATTTTTTTAGGAATAACTGAGAACCACCTGAGTGTCTCACAAAAAATATACTAAAAAACGTAATTCAAACAGGGTTCAAAAAATACAATAATACACAAAAAATTGGATTTGCTTCAATAACTCCGTTTTTTTAATAAAGCTTTTATTATTGCAGCTGGAATAATATTGATCTGTCAACCGATCGGCAGTATACTGTCCGGCATCCTCCAGGATTGGTGCGGGAGGAAGAAATGCATGCTATTCGTGAACATTCCGCAGATCGTCGGCTGGTACTTGATCTACAGAGCGGAATCGGTGGACTCGCTGTTAGTGGCGGCCAGTCTGCTCGGAATGAGCGTCGGCTTCATGGAGGCGCCCACGCTGTCCTATGTGGGTGAGATCGCTCAGCCGCATCTGCGTGGCACCCTCGCCTCATTCACCAGCACCTACGTGTCGGCCGGGTACTTTGTCATGTACCTACTGGGTACGGTGGCCACCTGGAGGATGACTGCGTTAATGAGCTGCACCGTCCCAGTTGTCTCTTTTCTCTGCATATTGATGGTCAGTGACATTCTCCAATTCAAATAATAATTCATTAATTGTATATTTATTTATTATCGTAAAGTTACAACACATACTTAATGGAAGGTTCAACAGGATTACTCCCAAAACTGTCCCTTTAAAATATACGCATGTCCATACTCTGTTCAGCGAGAGTTTGCAGTGAATCTCCTCCCAATTACGCTGGAAAGGTTCGTCAACAGTGAATGCCGATTCCGAATCTGAACCAGATGTTTCTATCAGGTGGGAGGGTGGTAAAGTTTGATCAAGCAAAGTAGACATTCTGGCAAGATGGGAGAATGACTCAAGCACAGTCAATATTGGTTCGAAAATTATGAATTTGGTCTCAAATTGTAGATCAGAATGTTTCCTACAGTTTGAGACTAAATTTATATGTTGACCGAGCTGGAGTTATTTTTCCATCTTTTCAGAATGTCTTCTTTGCTTGGACAGACTATGCCCAATCTAAGATTAATCTTCACATTTAGAATCGGCGTACACTCTGAAAGTGCCTATTATATAGTCAGGAAGGTCAGTCAACTGATTTCAACTACCATTTGTTGAGTCATGGAAAAAATGCTGTAGAGCACAAGCCAAGCAGGGTTTGAAGAGATATGAAGTTATAAAAAAACTAAAATAGGTACTGCATTCAACACTTTTTGAACAGAGAATATCTTTCATCGTTAATTTTTCTATTAAAGGATCCCCATCCACTTACAGTTCTTAACTGTCACAGTCCAAAGCCGAACTGACATTGGATGGGGACCCTAGAAAGTAGGCTAGTTGACCAGATCATCGACATTAAGTTATAATTAATTACAAATGAAAACCAATAGCTTTGCGTATTAATGAACCTGTTTGATCTCATTTGAATTGAAATAGAAATTGGAATAGTATGGGCTATAGACGCTGTATAATCTGATTCATAATATACTCGTATATTAATATAATGTATAGTATGGGCTATACGTGTTTTTTTTAAATATATTAATGCATGTTTGTCATTGAAGTAAATGAATACGGTAATTAAATCTATTCGGCAGTTTTCAGTGTTAGTACTGTACTTGTACATCAGTTCAAACAGAAAAAAGGAGAGAGTTTATTTATAATATTGATTGATTTGTCAATATATTATCTTTTAGTATTTCATGATAGATTACATTCATCATGAAACTATCTAATTGTTACTTCTCTATTAATTGTTTGATTAATAGATCTATTGATTTGTCATCACATTATCTTATCTTGAAGTTGTTTGTAGAGTGGCATTAATCAATCATGGAGCTTCTAACTTATCATTTATTGATAGTTTATTGACAGTAATTTTCTTGAGAATGATTTAAAAGCTTTTGAATTGTACAATTAATTTTCTAATTTTAAAATTAGCCAGACTAGATTTAATAGTCTTTAATAGTCTAGTATCTATTTGAGCTCCATTACCTATGTTCAAACATAGATTTCGTATCTCATCTCCTTTTCATGATTTTTGATACTGTTGGTCTCAGTTTGGAGCCCCTGAAAACAGATCTGTATGCAAACTGCACCGCACGAGTTTCTGATCGAGTTTAAAGTCTTTATAGTAGCTTACATTCACTCTTTAATAAATTAAATAAAGTGCAATTGGAGGATAATCTATTTTTAAATTTTATTCCATGATGGAATAAATCACCCTACAGTGACTATAGAAGACACTATTGACTAAAGTCAGTGTGAATCACACGTATTATGCCCTGCGAATCTCAGTAATATAGTATATCGTTCTAATGTACTACAATAAATGCTCATATAATCTATATCTATAAAAGCGAAATGGCACTGACTGACTGATTCATTCATCGCCAGAACTGAAAATCCACTGAACCGAGTGCGTTCAAATTTGGCATACATGTTCAGTTGGACGTTTAGACGCGCGCTAAGAACGGATTTTAGAAAATTTTCAAGGATACGACAAATATTTGAGTTTTTCATAGTTTTTCGGCGTTTTCTGAATTTTTTCGAGAACCAATCGGTAGAAAATTTTGATATTTGGTAAGCAGGTTCAGATAAGGTCTAGAAATGTTGTGTTAAAATATTTTTGAATTCCGTTCAAGATTACGCCAGTTATCAGTTTTTTTAAATTGTAGATGTATTGAGGGTTGCATATCTTCCGCCTTGATACCACTAATCCTTACTGTAAATTCAGTGGTTCAGGGAGATTATAGATGAACTAATTTTGAAATCAAGTTCCAAACTATATCCGATATACTTCCCAAGGTTACGCTCAATATTTGCGTTTTACTATTTTTCGGATTTTATCTTGGATTTTTCGAGAATAAATTGTTAGAAAATGTTGAAATTTGGTAAACAGCTCCAGATTATGTTTAGAAATACTGTGTTCAATAAATTTAGAATCCCTTCTGAACGGAATTTGCAGGCGAGCGAAGCGAGCCTGATTGACTCAGCTTACACTGCTAGAGGTTATGCAGGCGAGCGAAGCGAGCCTGTTTGACTCACTGACACTGCTGATACTGTCGGGGGTCCAAGGGGCGGAGCCCCCTTGCTAGGTGGAGAAGGCGAGCGAAGCGAGCTTGCCGGCTAGTCATATAAAAAGAAAGCCTATTACTATAAAATGTTCTACTATAAAATATAGTTATGCAGAAAGTTATAAAGAAAGTTATGCAGGCTTTCTACACCTCCAACATGATTTTATAGTTTTTCTTGGGTCCTTGAATAGAGCCAAGACACTACACAACTACTACTACTGTACTCGTGTAAGAGATTGATGAAGTAGCCCTTATACGATAAGGGAGGGAAAGCCACCCTTCATTTATCCACCTCTGTGAACGTGTAGTCTAATAGATCCTATTCTTTAAATCGATCTCATTAACTACAGTGGAGTAATTCTTTAATTTTGTGGTATGCCGATATTGCCAATGCGTAATTTACAAATTCTTTTGTTGAAGCTTTTCTATACGAGAAATCTTTTATTAATTTGTTTTTCTTTCTGTCTATCTCATCACTCCTTCATACGTACGTGATTGAATCACATGTATGGAAATATATATTTCTGTAGATAATGGAACTATAGACTATACTATAGGTACTATACTCACGGTGTATCAACTATAATTTATTTATTTTTAATATTACGAGTATGATGTATGATTATTCTGGAACTTTATTTTGATTATTACTTTTTTATCCTACACAAGTTTGATGTATTTGATTGATCGATTGTTTTTTTTTCTACGGAAATAGATTATAAAGATTAAAGGTTGAATTTTTTATCATAGCTCAATTTTTTGTACAACAATAGAATAATATTTTAATTCTAGATTCCGGATTCACCAATATGGCTATTGAACAAGGGCAGGAAACTGGAAGCCGAAAAGTCCTTGTGCTGGCTGAGAGGATGGGTCACTCCGCAAGAGGTTGAACGCGAATTTGCTTCAATGACAAGATACTGTGAAGAAGCTAAGAAAGCTTACCATCTGCAGAAAACATCGAACAGTACACCGTACACTCTAGTCTCTTCTTCTCCAGGTATTCAAGTCTACCAAATCGATAGATAATGCATAAGTTCAATGTGCAGTAGCATTATTGAATATAATATTCAAGTTGAAAAAAGTTTTCTAACTTTTTCAACGTTGGTCCTAATAATAAGCCCAAATTTGGAGATTTTTCCCTTTCTGTCCAGTCCCAAACTAAACTCTAAAATTGACTTCCACCAGCTTTTTTAATTTCAATATTACCAATAAGTAGTTCTAGCAGTAGACATTAAATTTTACAATAATAAGTTGAACAATGGTTCCCAGACGGCAACTTATTGCAGATAGTTCTCAATAATAGAAATTATAGCCTACTATAAATAATTTTCAATAAGAGAAAATGGAGAGTAGAAAATTGAATTCTTCAAACGTATCGATAGTGAAAGCAGAGCTGTAGTAGGGTGGAAACGTACAGGTATTTCCTCAGGACTTCAATTGTACAATTATTGTATTAGTATTATTTTCTAGTAATTTTATTGTTTCTATCAACTTCATCAAAAAATTAATTGAGATTCAATAATTTCCTCATCCTAAACACTTTATCTTCCAATTTCAATTCCAGATGAAATAAGCAGTGAGTCACGACTGAACCGATTCTTCAGAGATTTGATACGTCCTGAAATCATGAGACCTCTAAGACTTGTAGTAGCTTACTTCTTCTTCTATCATTGCTCCTCTCTTTCTGGATTCAGGCCTTACATGGTCAACACCTTCGCTGAGCTGAAGATGCCAATCGATCCACATCTTATGACGGTAAGGTCCTCAAGCAAAGATTCAACTACCTATATATGAATAATTATAGTAATTTCCAATAATAATTGAACTGCTAACTAATTCCAACATTTTAATTACGATAATGTAATGCTAGGTTTTAGTTTTTATTCCGTCTATTTTAGAGTTAACACTCCGCCCTTGAAATACCATTTCTCCGCTGAAATAATGTGTCTTCAAGACCTGAAAATATTGATCTTACAACCAATCAATTTTTGAAATATACGAAAGCATTACCGGTATTCTCACTTAGTCACTTTGCATTGAGCTCGTATGTAATGATTTTCAATCACTCGATCAATTTCAATTATATATTAATCTTTATGATTGATGGGAAACTATAATTTTATTTCCCTGATGGGGTTTTCAGGTTTCTGTAAATTCTGGACAAGTTAATGAAAAGTTACCACAATTTCCTATCAAGGATAATTATTGAGGTTATTTTCCGGTGGAACATCCTCTTAGGATGTCCTTTAGGTGGAACTCCTCACCAAATATGGCATACGCTAATAATAATAATAATAATGAAAAGTTTTTTCCTGACTAAAATAAGTGGTTGTTTTGATTTTTTGCAGATAATAAGTGCCATTTGCCAGTTGACAGGAGGTTTCTTTTGCATGGCATTGGTTCATAAAACAGGAAAACGTGTTCTGTCACTGGTTTCGATGTCAGCTTGTGTGATGGCCTGCTTCAGCATTGGTGTCTATATTCTCCTGCACCAACTGCAGTATATCCATCTGCCGTGGATACCAACAATACTGTTCATCTGTCTGTTTTTCTTCACAAGCCTTGGTGTCTCTGTGATTCCTTGGACATTGCTTGCAGAAGTCTTTCCTACCAGGTAAATATCCAACAGTAGTACCGTACACCAGTAGTAAAATTCGTTATTTTAATATATAGCTAAACAGGATATTTCTATGTTGTACATTTATTTACTATCGTTGATGTATACGTTGATTGTATACGTTGCATGTATAGACTGTCAAGCAAAGAAGACCCTATGGCAAGATGAGAAAATGACTCCAGATCGGTCAATATTGGTTCAAAAATTATTGATTTGGTTTTAATCGTAGGAAACATTCTGATATAGAATTTGAGGCCAAATCAATATTTTTTGAACCAATATTGACCGAGCTGGAGTCATTTTCTCGTCTTGCCAGAGGGTCTTCTTTGCTTGGACAGACAATACATATCAGTTTCACATACCACATAACAGTATATGGCTTCAAGTAGGTAATTGATTACAACTCAAATTAATTACTAGCCTTCTATGATATGTTTTCATCACTTTCGTATTTCAAGGAGGAAGGCTCCTATGACAAAATTGCCTTTCAGGTTCTGTTGGAAAATCGACCAATATTATCGCATGTATTCATTATTCATTGTGTGAATTTATTTACCTATCTTTGAATTTTTATTCAAATTTGCCTGCTACTACCAAGCTTACTGCAACACTGAGAATGAGGATCCACCTACTTCTGCAGGAGGATTCTATGCATATGATGTCATATTATGCTGGGAATCAGAGCAAAATGCAATATTTTGATGCAAAAAAGTGACTATAAGATGATTTTTTTAAAAGATCAACTTTACATTTATTCCAACTAATTTATACTTATTTCATCATTTCTTACATTCAAAAGAAAGTTATATATCTATCTGCAATAGAATATCTAGTCAGCAATGATGGGTTACTGAAATTTTTGCCAACTTTCACAGAAACTATGTAGCCTAAAATCTTCAAAATTATAATTTCGAAAAGCTTATTCTCATATATTATAGAGAATACGGTAATTCAGAGAATCAATAGTTTAAAAAGAATAATTTCAAACTAAAAATATAGATGGGGAAAATAATATCCCTTTGAAAATAATTTTAATTGGAACATACAAAAAACAGTAGGCCTATTCAATTTTATTCGTCATTAGAGCTTCTGAGCTTGCTGAACATTAATGTTTTCAAATGAAGGTGGAATTTCAAATATTTGAATTCAATTTAATTTCAAGGATTTTGAATACGATGAGACAGTTACAATAATAATATAATATGTTCTCGTTAATTGCAGGGGAAGAGGCATTGGAGGAGGACTATCAGCAGCATGCTATTACATTGAGTTTTTTCTTGTATCGAAAACATTTCTACAACTTCAATCAGTACTACAGCTCTACGGTGTTTGCTTCTTTTACGGAGGTTTAGGAGTTGTTGGTATCATTTACTTGTACTTTTGTATGCCTGAAACTGAAGGTAAAAGATTGGATGAAATTGAAAAGTTTTTCAAGTCGAACAATGAAAGGCATTCTAAGTATTGAGAGCTCTCTCAATATTCAAGCAAAACATCAAACAATGCAAAACCTATAGAATTCCAACAATTTATTCCAATGATTTTTCATAATCTGTTGAGAGTACATATTCTGCAATATTTTTCAGAGAATATGAGCACCTTAGTTTGTTCAATCATTATTTATTTATTTCATTTGAAAGACACAAGTTCTAATAATAGGCTACATCATGTTTTACATTACTGAACGAAATCAAATTCAAAATAGTTTTACAATCCGTGATTAACTACCAATCAAATAACTGTTTTATATATCTGTGATACATTCAAAGTGCTTTGAATAATAATGGTTATTATTATTATAAAAAGCAACTTTATATATTTTTATAGCCTTGAGAGTTTTATTGAACAGTGCATTATTTTTAGCGACAGTACAAATCAACCGAGCTGGTATAAGTTGTTGGAAAACGTTTTAAAGACTTTCCCTTAATCAACTATTCAAAACTACAGAGCTGGATTATCTATATCAATAGTATATTCATACTCATATAGCCTAATAAGCGTGAAAGCATGGTAGAATGGCAGAATACGGTAGTACAGCAGAAAGCCTTAATTCACTAAAACGGTTGAAGAAATGGTTTGATCTGCGCGGGTAACATCTGTAGCGAGGGCGAAGTGTATTTATCTATAATACTATACTATTTGATAAAATAGTTTTATACTATTATTATGAAATATCATTTACTATCATGAATCTTATTACTATCATTTTTTTATTAAAATAAAATTCAAGAGACCTGTGCACAAAGGGTTCAATAGTATGCATGTTGCGTATAGGTAAACGGGCCAAAACATAATATGCGATTCTTTCCGCACCACTGAGTTGCGGAAAACCTATAAGTTACCGTACATTCATTTTTTCAGCCTTCTCAGCCAAACTCCATGCTACACGCTGCCCTAGCCTGCTCATTAATTTCAGATCAACCCAGTAGGCTACATCAATATTCAGTCCATTCAGACCGTTTGAATCAAATATAATAATGTAATTGAATAAATTATTGATTGATAGATAACGTCATTCGTTTTCTTTCATATAGATTCAAATTTAGCACAGTGCCATTTAGATGAGGCTAGTTCCAAACATTTTTAATGCGCTACAAATTTTACTGTAAAAATTCATATTGAAAAGGGCGATGTTTTTCAGCATTCAACAGCATTTAAAAAATACTTGAAACTGTGAATTTTCGAAATAAAAATTTCCAATGAACGCAGAATTCATTATATGAATATTATTATTTTATACTTGATGAATTGAAAGTTAAATACTTCATATTTATTCATTATGATTAATAAATAAGTGGGTTGAGATCACCATAGTAGCCTAGTCGACAGTGCCAGTGTTATATTATTCAATTGATCATTCGAGACCATTATTATAGACTAAAATGATAGTGTAACCCTGAAAAAGTGGCAACATTTTACACGGATTCTTGAAATTTTTATCATTGAAATTTACCATACTAAAATACCATACTAAATATTTACATACTGAAATTTACATACTATATTATTTATATAAGTGCTTGAATATAATAGAAGAGAGGATGAATATATTTTTATAGATGATACCATATATTTTTACTAGGATTAATTTTCATAATAACCTTTTCAATATAGATTATGGAAGTGTTCAATGTAGTATCTTGATTTTGTATGAACTTAATGCGGGTTAAATTGAATATGAATATTTTTATAGTCATCATTATAAAATATTTCTATTGCATGAATTTAGTCTTTAGAATGATTTTTAACCAACTACCAGAGATAATAATTTCTAGTTAAATTTATTGAGTGTTTTTATTTTGCATATTTTATCTATGAAAATATAAATATCCATAATACTATATGTTTTTAGAGGCATACATTTTTATAGAATAAAAAGAAGACTGCTGCTAACGAGACTTTAAAGGCCGAAAAATGTGTTTTTATTTCATTTCCCCACTCATGGTTTACACATTATTCTAAAAGATGGATAGGATATGAGGTAACTACAAGATTGTAGTTTTCAGAAGACTGCACTTAAAATTCGAAAAACCTATGATGGAATACCACAGACTTCAACGCCAATATTAGTCAACTCCTCTAGAGATTTCCAGATCCAGCACAAAACTGTTTGGAACCTCTACACATTGTTATCAACTCATCCACTAACTTGAATAAACAGCATTTAGTTCTTGATCATACACAGAAACAAAATTATTTCAATCACATTTAGTATGTGATTATTTTGTTAATTTAATGATATCTTGGAAATCTGATATTGTTAGATCCCATTAACGTTTGACATAGGATGAAATAAAATCAAAATAATAATGTTTTTAATTTTAAAAAATGAAAATAATTAATTTTTAGCCAAGGAGGCCTCAGCAGAATAAATAAGCTATTCTTTATACTATCAGTTGGGTACTAAATATATTTACATCTAGGCCTACTATCATGAATCTATTATACTACCTATTACTACCTACGAGTATAATATACAGTATATACTACATGAAACTTTTGAATATAAATTTTTCTGAGCTTCCAATTGTTCTCCAGTGCTTCAATACCATCTAAAAACTATAAGTACTAGCCTGCATTAATATTAATATTATTCAAATTTCTTAGTAGTATCAAAGAGATATGGAACATTTAAAAGACAACATATTATTGAAGAATTAGCTTATAGGTAACAACGTATTATTTCTCAAATAAGAAAATCATCATTACGGTACGTACGTTTGGCAGCAATAAAGTATTTATTACTGTGCTTTTATAACAAAGCTACCTACTTTACCTTCAAGTTGAATTCAAGAATACATTTTCTGAGCTTTATCTTTCAATTAAAATAATTACACATGCGAGATAAACGGCATATCTTAGGCTTCTGTAAATATAATTTGAACACCACTAATGCATCTTTTGACAAACACAGAAAGCAACACATCATTTACCGTGGTCTTACTGCTCACTTCTGAATTATAATGTGAAAGTGTGTGTAGATATCAAATAATATAATAGACTATGAACTTCTACAACGTCCTAGAACATATCAAGGCTAAACCTTTTCGTCAGTTTCAACAAAAATTATGATGATTACCTGAAATTCAGTGAAAAACGTGTTGCTCCACAACGAAAAGCAGAGTGAATTGTTCTCATTAAAGTCCTAGATAAGGTAAGCTAATACGGTACCGTACTTTAAAGGGGAATAAGCTAAGCTAAAGATATTCATGATTGAAAAATATATTGAATTAAAATTCAAGTATTAACAGGCATATCAAATTATGGAAGCATATTTCATAACTTGATGGAATGAAGACTGATTATTTGATTCACAATGGAATTTTGTAAATTGAGTTGATGCAGTGTAACGGGTTTCCAACATCATTACGTCTCAGTACTTCGATTCTCTGTTTTAATAAGTCTTCTATTAGTAGTCCAGAATATCCTTATTGTTCGTCTTCTTCAACAACATTAACACTAAGTTATGTAGCACAACCGGCTATGGTAAACATTCAGCATAAGTTATTCTATAATTCCTCTAGGAATAGAGTTTATACCTGTTTTATGATCTACATATAGTAAAACCTGTAACAAATAAACTGTGGAGAATTTCTTAATACCGGTACATCAAAAAATTATCATTTTAAGTGCTTATGAAACATATACTTTCAAAAAAATTGACATGGAAATCATAGATTGATACATATCTAGAGAATTATAGAGAATCATTTTAAAATGATGAAATAATATATACTTCGCACATAATTTTGGCAGAAAAATATCGATAATAAAACTACAAAATAGATCAACTATTGGGCAAAGGGCATCCAGATGAATAAATTTATTCAAATACAATTTTTATTATAATTGATACTGTCACCCTGATTGACGATACGTTACACATCTAATTTTACACATCTAATCTACAATTAATTTTTATCAAAGAAAAGTGATAAGAAAATATTCAGCTACAATATTTTTATTCTTTCTACCCATATAAAAAGCCATTTCAAGGAAGAAAACTCAACACCAGAAATATTGAATAATCAATCATTTCAATTTTTGATCAATAAGAAGATCATTTTTCAGATAGCGGAGACCTGTAGTAGTAAACTACTCCTCTGTATCAATAGCCAATAAATATTCGATCAATAGGATGGCCACTTCAGTCGACATTGATGAAGATGATTCAAACAAAAAAGAAAATCGAGACGTTTACCAACTCCGATCTAATATAGCTCAGGTAAGTTAATAGAACATGGATTATTGAACATATAAACAATTGATGACAGAGAAGCATGCCAATTAACACAGATGATTTTTCTTGATTGTGGAATTCAAATGCACATTGAGAATGCTTACTGATTTATCACAACTATTGATATGGCCATAGCAATATTATTATTTGTATAAGTGATAGAGTATTATCACAAATGTATTTTGCAATGAGCATAAGTAGCGTACGGTACTGTTATTGTTGCAAAAGTAAAGAATAAATATTCTATTAACAATACAAAAAGGATTCTAAGCCTTCAGAAGGAATCGAATCAATTGATTTCTTTCACTTTTGAAATAAATAAGAATTAAGTTCTATAATTTGACTATAGCCAACTAACTATGAACTTATGTTTTCAGGAAGAATATGAATAATATAGTATTGGAGATTTATATAAACATAATAAATTTCAAGCAATAGTGTAATAAGCTTCCAAGTTGTTCCAAGCATAATATTGACCATAAATTTCAAATATAATGTTGATAATAATTAGATAACTATAGCCTACAAACTTTATTTTCAATGTGGATTCATGAATCCACACACAAATAGAAAGTAAAATTAACTTGTGTTTCATTTGGAGAGCTTCTTCCCTATACAAGGTTATACTTATAATATTACGTATTGGTAATTATACTATTTCTTCTGAATAGCCTATAGTATTTTAAAATAAGAATAAAGCTTGATTAACTATATATACTAGGCTATTTCCTATGAAATCGACCGTGAGAAATTTTATACACACACATTACTAAAAACCATAAACTTCTTATTTCCCAACAGATTGTAGCGACTTTGGGATTTTGTATCCTTCTGGCAGCTCTTGGTCTCATATTTTGTATGCCAACTATTGTTATTGGAGGGCTCCTAGGAGCCAAGGGCCAACTTTCTCTTGATGAAAATATTGCATCTTGGCTTGGTAAGTGAAAATCTACTTTTTCACAAAAAAACTAGAATTTGATTCTGGTAGCCTCATGATTACAGTGGAAAAGCATTATTCAAGAGAAAAAAATATAATAAATCTCATAAGCAAATTGTCAAGACTTTGATTTCTATAAAGGTGCTCTAAGGTTGCACTAGACTCTACTCTAGGCCTACCGGTAGGCCTAAAGGATAAAGAAAAATTATAAAATATCCTGAAGTAAAATTGTCCTATCACCTACACCGAATGCATTCTGAAGACTCAAAAAAGCATATGGGAAATTTTACTTACAAAAAAATGAGGAATTTGAAGACCAAATTGACAATAAGAATGTTAATCCGATCAAATAAAAAACCTGAACCGTTTTTCGAAAGGTTCAAGTGTTGGAAATCATAGGCCTACCAAGCAGCCTAAACAAAATTTGTTTAAAAACTAAATTAAAAATTTGTATTTTGAAAAAAACCTCCACTATTACAGGACTTGGGTCACATTCTTGTTCAATATTCTTAATATATTCTAAACTATAATTTCTATAACTGAAAGTTACATTCCTCGTTAAATTCCGAATTAAATAAATTCTAATACAAATATTCCATCCTAAATCACATTCTAAAGAGCGGTAAACCGCCGTATCTAGTCTGTTATTGAATTCATTGAAAGCTGAATTTGAACGATTAATTTGAATTTGAAGCTGGATTTGATATCTGATGACGTGTATTAATCGTGTTACTACTTCGTCAAATTGAAAACTTAAATGACTTCAACAAGTCTTTCTAGAAATTCATTTCATGTAACTAATAATCATTATTATATTTGAAAAGCAACCTTGCCAAAGTTGCCACCCACCGCCCCCATTCATGTAGGCCTATATTCATTTTATATATTTACAAATCATCCTTTATTATGCCTTATTTTCCAGGTAGCATGGTATTCATGACTCAGCCAATTGGAAGTTGTGTATCAGGCTTTCTGCAAGACCGATTTGGAAGGAAGAAATGTATGATGGCAGCAACTATTCCTCAAATTATTGGATGGATAATTTTGTACTACTCAACGAGTGTCGCTCAATTATATCTTGCATCAATATTAATGGGTCTAAGCATTGGCTTCATAGAGGCTCCAATATTGTCGTACATTGGCGAAATAACAGAGCCACGAATGCGTGGTCCGATGTCCGTGCTTGGAGGTTCGTTTGCAGGCTTTGGCATACTCATTGAATGCTTTTTTGGCGCAATCACAGACTGGAGGAATTCTTGCGCTATAAGTGCAACCTTTCCAGTCATGGCGCTCATAGCACTATCTTTTGTGAGTACCTACACAACGTAATATCAGCACAAGATTCGACATCCAAGGTCTAACCCTATATACAGGGTGCTTCAGGAGGAATGTGCAATACTTCTCAGGCTGATTCCTTACACCAAGTAGACAAACAAGTTCCATGGGACCAACCCCCAAAAACGCTTTGTTACCGAGATAACAATGGCAGAAAATTGAGATTTTTTAAAATATATTAATTTTTCCAATTTTTAGAGGCTTTAGTGAGGTTCTGAAATAATCAATTCCTATGTAAAATTAGCTGAGAAATTCAATGAAACCAGTTCCAAGTTTGTAATTTTAACGGTTATTGAGATAATTGGAAAAATATGCTAGAAAACGCCATTTTTCAACAATAAGGGTTATAACTGGACAAGGAATCATAAAATTGTATTTTTTATCAATGGAAGTTGAAGAAAGTCGGATTCTAAAGAAAAAGTTAAATGCCAGCGATTGTGACCCAAATCTCAGAAATAGCGATCAAAAATCGCAAAATTGACAAAACATAGCACAAGTGATAAATTTGTGTTTGGTAGCGATTTTGCGATTTTTGATCGCTATATCTGAGATTTGGGTAAGATTTACACATTCGCCGCCATTTAACTCTTTCTTTAGAATCCGACTCTCTTCAACTTCCATTAATAAAAAATTAACATACTCTATAACTGCAGGATCACGTATCATTGACATTAAAGATTTTGATGATGCAGTTTTGGTGGATTCTTGGGGGTAGTTGGGATAGATTCGGTTTCGGCTGAAACTATAGGGAAAACCTCGACATTTTCGAAAAGTTACCCCTATTTTTTCAAACCGCGAAAAAGTACCCTCGTTTTTTATGAAATTTTTTCAAGTTTTTTATTGCTTTAAATGAAAGTAGAAGCAATTCTCTACAGTTTGGCTTAGTCATTTTTGTTTCGCAGACATTTTGAGAGGGTGCAGGGTGGGTGTGAATAAAGAGAGAATCTTGTTTAACGAGATATTTTGAATGTTTTTTCAGCCGTTTTGTAGCCCTTTTCGAGCTAGATTTTTTGGTTTTTTGAAAATTCTTGCAGGGTTGATGGTTAAGGGATGAGAGGATGGAAACTAACGGAAAAATTTCGATTTTCTAAAATCTCTCCTATGGGAAAATCTTTCAGTCTAAATCACTCAATTTGAAGGTAAAATGATGATGATGACGATTACATGCATTGAATCTTCATAGGATGTTTGTTGGCTTTGATCGATAAGGGTGAAGATTTTCAACTTTTTCATTGTTGAGATTTTACGAAATTTCTTTTTTTCATCGTTTAGAGCGTCTACTAATGAGAAGATTGATGTGTAGAAAAACTTTTTTCCATCATCCCTAACAGAGCCGAGGTTGAAAACAGGGTGTTTTATGTGTAATATCCTGTATTTATCGTTATTATGAAAAATTTCAAATTAATCATCACGTGAAAGAGGAAGAAATTCTGGTCAGGATCAGCTATTAACATTTTCTTAGGGATTATAACTAAAGTCTGGGGAAAAATATAGAGAAAACGAGAAAATTGAAATACTAGATTTTTCAGAAAATGCTCTACTTCATCAGATAGAGCGTAAAAAACTGTGTTGAACACCGTTTAAATGAATTTCACGAAATTTGTCTATCAAATGTTAAGGGCGAAAAACTGTTTTTCACAAAAATCACCTCAAAATAGTCGAGATTTGGATTTTCAACTTTTTTGTTTATGTCAAGTTCAATATTTTGCATATTGAAGGTGGAAGGTAAAGTGTAACTGATAAAGGATTGGTGTGGAAATCTTGAAAAACTCAATAGTTGTAGTGTACAGGGGATGATTAAAAAACCTAACATTTTATCCTTGAGTGGATCATGATTTCGGTTGAACTCAATCGAAAGATCATCTTAGATGTAGTAAATCTCGTATTTAAACTTTTATTGTACATTCGTCCCTTCTCAAGCTACAGTTGTTTCTAAAAGTCATTGCATCAACCCCTCAAAACCGATACCTCTGTTTGAAAGATTTATCCGGTTATGATGACTGGAGCTTAAAGGTAACTGAGGGGCATAAACAAAAATACCAGAAAACCCCATGAAATTGTTAACTAGGGTGATTTTATAAGGGTTAGAAATTTTCAAAATAATTAAAATTTATGTTTTCTCGTGAAATATTATCATAGTCCTGAAGAGCGTTGAAAAGTGAGCTGTTCTCACATTGGAAATTTTCTTCTGAAACCTCCCCTTCAAAAGTTATTCGAATTTCAATTTAAATGGGGAATTGAATATGTTTATTGAGAAGCTAAATTTGATTGTTTCACGTGAATACTTGCTATAACCTGGTAAGACATGAAAAAGTGAACAAAAAACTCCATTGAACATTGCCTTTTGAAAACACCCCTCACAGACTATGGACAGATTTACAGTTTCAAAAAGTAATACATTTCAATTGAATCTGAATTTAGAATTTCTAGAAATGATTTCACATGCTGAAATCGGTATATGAGTGAACAAGGAGAGATTACTGGCCATTATTGATCATAAACAGCTTGGAAAAGGCAAGCAGAGTGAACCTACTAATTTTTAAAAATTCCTTCTCTCAAAACTACCCCTAAAAGTATCGTTCAAAAAGTCCATCCATATCAGTCATTTCCCGCCTGAATAGATGGAAAAATATTGATAAGGCAATATGGGTCACGACTACACTATAGATTTGACAGCAATACTTTTATTTCGAATTCATTTTTATTATGATTAAAACAGAAGTTTTTTGTCAGATGATTTCTCACATTCGACTATGAAAACATTATAACATAACCTATTTTCCAGCCTTTTTTCACGGACTTGTCCAACGGGGGTGCAGGGGGTGTTAACCCCCTGCCGAGCCGCGAAGCGCGAGTACAATTTTATAATTCCTTATCCAGTTATAGCCCTTATTGTTGAAAAATGGCGTTTTCTAGCATATTTTTCCAATTATCTCAATAACTGTTAAAGTTAAAAACTTGGAACTGGTTTCATTGAATTCCTCTGCCAATTTTACATAGGAATTGATTGTTTTAGAACCTCACTAAAGCCTCTAAAAAATTAGAAAAATTAATATATTTTAAAAAATCTCAATTTTCCGCCATTGTTATCTCGGTAACAAAGCGTTTTTGGGGGTTGGTCCCATGGAACTTTCTTGTCTAATTGGTGTAAGGAATCAGCCTGAGAAGTATTGCACATTCCTCCTGAAACACCCTGTATAAAGTCACACCTGCAATTTCTATGTCATGTCACACTTGGTCGTTTTTTTAAATGCACAGTATGCAACAATAATGCTCAAGCGTATCCGGAAAGCACAAAAAATCGTCGAAGAATAAACATTGATTGATGAATTATGAACAAAGAATTTATCATGTTTAGCAGAGGTGATCGAATAGCCTACAGGCATATAGCCTAAGCGTTCATAACATTGTCAATTTTTTTCTTGATTCTACAGTTGTCATATCTAGGCTACTGGTGCTTTAATCTTTAATCTCTCCTAATATGAATATTGGTCCATAATAATGAATAGTTCCATCTTTTTCATATAACAACACGACATATCATATTTATAATTCCTGGCAGTGTGGCATTTCATGGCATTCAGTCCTTATCTATTAAAACTTGATCACAAGTGTGAGTAGAAAAATTGGAGTTCAAGATCAGCAAAAAGCATTATAAATTATTAAATATATCGATATATCCACATGAAGTTATTGATAAGATATTAATTTCTATTTCCTAAATTTGATATTAGGCATAAAATACGACTTTTAATATGATGATTTTAAAGAAGTTGAATGGTGAGGGCAAAGCCCTCAATAATTGATATTATTGTTTCATCAAAATTTTTATAGCATTAGAGGTTGCCATAGTGAATAATTTGGTAAAATTGGAAAATTGTAAATTGGTATAAAATGATAAAAATTATATACAATTATTGTACATGTGCACTGTAATAATTGCATGATTAAACCATTATAGATTCCAGAGTCCCCTATATGGCTAATTTGTGTGGGAAGAATAGCTGAAGCTGAACAAGCTTTGTGCTGGCTGAGGGGATGGGCTCATCCTGCTTATGTACGCAAGGAGTTTCTATCTATGCTAACACATCTCAACTCACCATGTGCCCAAGAGCTGGCTGATATATCTAAGGACAGTAAGGAGATTAAAGATTTTGGAAAAGGTAAGACATTTTTCCAAATGAAATATTATAATCGATGATATCTTACGTGAGCTGGAATGCAAGCTGGTTGAATAGTAGAGATCTTTTAATTGAATTATTTATAAATAATAAGAATTTTTCACTTTGGAAGAGTTAATTTCTCTGGAATAAATATATTTTTCTATTAAAAATTCTATCTAATTTCAAATTCAAGCAATACATTTAAAAAAAACTTCAAACAATCAATATAATATGATGAAAAAGTTTCAACTTTTCTATTACCTTTGGAACATATTTATGCTGCTCTTTATAACAATGGAATTGAGTAATTTCAGTGAAATTATATTATCATTAGAAGATCACAATTAATTTGTTATTTATGAAAGCACGTGGAATCAGCACACAGGTTTCTTAATCTCAAGGGGCCTTTCCTGATTTAAATTGTATATTTTTTATTAAGCTATATTTTCTTTTATAACTTTTACTACTATTTATAAATTCTGATATACTCTAGGTTTTCCATTTCTGCACTTATCAAGGTGAAATGAAATAATTTTTATTTTGGTTGTTATCCAGTTTATCAGTGATTTTCTTACTACGACACTGGAAAGTAGAGTAGTGAATAAAGAACTTTAAAACAGGGCTGATTAAAATGATTGAAAAATAAATAAAAATCAATTTACACATACATGTTTCGGGATCTAAGCCCATTTTCAATGTCAAAAAAAGGTTTCAACTGGTACGGTACGGTAACCTCGAAAATCACATCAGTGAGGCCATGAAGCCTCTCAATCACTTCTTCAGAATACGTATCCTTCATCTTCATCCAACAACCGTTCACTAATGTCTAAAGTTAGCTGCTTTACTTCCTCCAACTCTCTTTTTTTAGCTTCTTCCTGAGATCGGATAGCCAGCATAACATTGAAAATGGGCTTAGATCCCGAAACATGTATGTGTGTTTTATAATTTTTAAAGTTTTCAAAAAAAGGGTGTTTGATTTTTATTTATTTTTCAAGTAGAGTAGTGATTCATCACAATCACATGAAACCAAAAATGTTAAATGTTAGACTTTGAAAATAATTTATTTGCATCTCTAACTTTTTTTACAGAGGAGAGAACTCAATTATCGCATGGAGTTATGGACAACTTACTGATTCTCACTCGTCCGTCAATCTATAAACCATTTACAATGGTTGTAATATATTTTTTTATTGCGCATACGATTTCTCTAACAGGAATGAGACCGTTTTTAGTAAAGATTTTCAACGATTTGGGATTGCCAATAAGTGCGCATTGGGTTCTGGTGAGTCAGCAACAATGTCACCTAACAAACTGTTAACAAAATCATACAACACTAACGAAATCTCCTAACAAAATATCATACACCTTTGAATGATTATCTCCATTCTTTATTGAACTTGCTTTAGTGAAAAATGAGGTTATAATATTGCGAAGTAGAACAACCCTTTGGTACCCTTTGGAACAGCCCTACTGCTGAAAGCATACGCTAAATAATAATAATCGAACTTGCATATGATCGAAAATATTGGACGAAAATGAACTTTTCACGCTAAATGCTATTTTTTCCTTTTTTAACTGCGAAAATGAGTAAGACAATTCAATGAAAGGTTTTTACGTAATTGAGTGGAGTGGAGCTAATTTTTAGCTTTCTCACTCATTTCCACAACCACACATGTATCTTACTACTATTTAAAAATTGTTAATGATTGGAAAATTTTATGTCTGTGCAATTCAACCGTTCTACTCCCACCCAGTAGTTATCAATGAATAATATAGCAAATTGAGTGGCCGTAATCGAGTGGATTAGACGTTTTGGCTTTATAATTCAAAGGCCCGGGTTCGAATCCCGGCTCAGGAAAGATATTTTTCTCGGGCCACTTACGTGTTTCTTTCGAATGGACACGTCTGTCCCGGCTGCCTAAAAACCAGTCGTTAGGTCATGGCAGAGGCCCTGAAGCTGATCAGGTGCGACCTGAAAACTCTGACAACAGACCTTAGCCAGCAAGTTCACACGATATTAACATTATTACAGCAAATTACGTTTCTCCAACCTGTCAATGTTACAAAACTGTTATGACAGAGTTCAACTTTTTTGTTGAATGCTAACTTTCCTATCCATTCTGATCTAGTTGAATTTCCCCAATACTATTCTCAGTAATTGTCTCTTCCTCTTCCTATTCCTGTTCGAATGATTTAATTTTTCATTGCAACGTTTATTGTTACAGGTGATTTCTAGTGGCCTGCAAGTGGTCGGGAGTGTGGCATGTATGCTTACAATGCATTTATTTGGAAAGCGACGCATCACTTTCGTTTCGCTGTCGGTTTCGGTGGTCAGCTGCATCTTGCTGGGCATACTGCTCATGTTGCAACTACATTATCCCTGGATTGTATTCTTTTTATTCACTCTGATCTTCTTCGCGACAGGATTTGGAGTTTGTCCCGTACCCTGGGTGCTACTCAGTGAAATCTACCCTGTTGAGTGAGTTAAAGCATAACTTCCTTAAATATAAGACCATGGCCTTGAAATTAGCAACTATGTAGAGTAGGAAAGTGGGCCATTTAAAAACATTGAAATCAATTTTCAATCAACTATTTAAATGGATGCGTTTCTTGTGTGCGTTCTCCAATTTGACTGGCTACAGATCAAAGCTATCTTAAGACATAATTGTATATTTTCAATCTTTTTACTAATCTCTATCACAACCTAGTACAGTGAACGCATTCTATACAAAACGTTTCTTGAACCTATTTTATCAAAATTATGCTCAAAAGAGAGAAACTAAGTCAACATGTATTATTTCTATCCGTACTCAATGCTTTCATATGGAAAGACTGTACCTACGGTGACATATTATTGTCGCAGGGCCTTCTATAAAAAAAGGCTATGGTATAAGACAAATTGCTCACGGTTTGAGAAAATTTCATGATCATTGATTATGACTCATCAAAATGATAACTCCAAAGAGAAATTTACTTTTTTGAAATGAAGAGGAATAACTTGCTTCAGGTTTTCATAATTCAATAATAAAACTTTTATTTGTAGAGAACCGAATGAAATAAAAGAAAAATCTCAAGTGATATGAAACTAATATCAACAGTATGCAAAATTGTTGTGGAGAGCTTCAACCTAATTGCACCATGCAGACTTTTATACTCCTGGACGTGAAAACTTTGAAAAATTAGTAAATTACTTACTATGTAATATCCTTAATACTTTTTTGTGAGTGACTTTTTTGTCGTGGGTAATGAGAGTGTTGATGATATGAGAGATGAAGACTATTTTGAGGCAGTCGGGACCGTGACTGTGTTAAAAATCTGTTTCTTGGTCAAGATTGAACCTTGGTACCGAACTCAGAACCTCTGCTCTGGTCATCAGACCGGCGCGTTATCCCCTCGAGTATCCAACTAGTCACCCACTCATAAATATACTCAAGAATCTCCATGAAAGCATTCTTGAAATCAGAGATAAACGAAGTTTTCTGTTATGCTTTGGAAACAGTTCCAATGCGTCATTTCGATCGATCAATTCTGATCACCAAAGATTGTCACAGAGGAACTTAAACTTGCTGCCCTGTTTTTAGTACTTCATTACCATTTCATTTGGCTTTAGCTATTTTTAATTTTCATAACATTTTTTTACTCTATTCATAATTCATTATTTCCAGGGGACGAGGTATAGCTGGAGGATTGTCAGCTGCTTGCTTTTACTTCATTGGATTTGTGGTAACAAAAAGTTACATAAATCTAGTTCACTTGTTCGATGTGTATGGCACGTGCTTCATTTATTCGACATTCGGACTCATTGGGTTTGTGTATCTCTACATGAAACTACCTGAAACGGAGGGCAAAACTTTGCAGGAGATCGAAGATTTTTTCAAAAATAAAAGTACCAAAAAGAAGAAAGTGGGATCAAGTGGAAAGTTATAATAATCTTGAGACTTATTCGATACGCTTTCGGATTGGATTGTTAAGGCAGCAGGTTCTATCAAAATCTATGAATGATAAAAGTCTGTTACAACTTAATGTATTTAAAAACTTGAGGAGAAAGCAACGAGCTTCTAAATAATTTCAAAATAACTCAAATGCTTGTAGGCTATAAAATTGTTGAAATCAATTTGATCATATGTCCTTTTAATGCAAGATAGATAAGTTATCTGAGCTCATTGAGATTCAAGTTGTACGATGTTTGAAAACAAAGAGTTGAAAGACCTATGTATTTATTTTGTCAATGAGATAAGTTAAAAAAAATAACGTAATGTTTTTTTCAATGAATTTCAATGAGGTAAGGTACCAACCCAAAATATTCGAATTTCTTCAAGAATATTTAAATATCAAGAGTTTCATCATGCTCAACTATAAGTCATAATATTTATCTTCATATGATTGGTACCTAACGATAATTTATTAATGTTCAATTTTGAGCTTGAATCACTTGCATGTTCAGGAGTATTTCTTCTGAATAATTATAAGTGGAATGGTAAAAAAAGTTTTTGCTAATGCAAGAAGCAGCTATATTAACAGGAAGAAATCAATTGAAATATTCGTTCACAGCGAACGACAACATCGTAGTACCATATTCTAACTAAGGTATAGATCATGAAAAACTTACTATGTCCTCTGCATTGCCTCACGTTTGTTTATTCATCTCAAACTCCAGCATTTGAATACAAGCTCCTTTTTCCTCAATTTGGCCAACAGAAGGCTACTAGCAAAACGAATAGTCCTCTTCAAGGTTTTTTCTCTCTCAGCCCTACAAAATTGTATCAATGAATAATTCAAATTCAAATATAAAATTATTATCATGATAATAAAACTCTTCTTCCACTTCAATGACAAGATAGTGAAATTTTAATTAATTGGAAAGCATTCCACAACAGAGTCTAACTTACACCCTGGAATGGAGAACATGAGTTAATTATCATAACCGGAAAGTAGAGTACAGTCATTAAGTAGGCCTACATTATAGTACAGAAATGGATAATATTTGGAGTGGCCAGTAGCTGAGATGAATCTTATCGTTTGCCTGATAAAACAAAAATTTCTGGTTCGTTCATAGATGACTAAGGGGATATGAATATTCTACTCAGGATACTTTCATAATTCGGAAATGTTGAGCTATTGCTCCCTTTTGCCTAAAAAGCGGTTTTAATTTCTCACAATATCACAATCACCCACCCCATTACCCAAACAAAAGTCTCAAGCTGAAATGTGCATTAGGCTACCCCACAAAAAACGCAATGCAATAAAAATGATAAGCCAACTCACACAATGAACTAGCGCCTTCTAAACTTCTTGAAAATTGTAGCTGACAAGGCCTGAAAAGTTTGGATGATGAACGTTCATTCTGATTCTGAAAAATAAAATATAATCAAGTTGAGGTAATTACGTGAATAACTGTAGGCTAATCAGAATTTCTGATCAAATATGTCTCAGGAATAAAGATAACAATGAAGCATAGTATAACAACTGAATAGCATAAAAACTGAATTTAATAACATCCTGATGAAAGAAGCAATCGTTAAAATTCTACTGGGTGATTTCATTATCATTACGGTACAATATGAGATGAGTCGAGTTGTGTGTTCAGAGGAATAGCCATCAAACGAAATAAATTGAGACAAAAAAAGATAGACTATTGCTAATCATTTCAACTTTAATACGCTAGCAATAGCCTACATCCATTCCAATTCCAATTCCAATTTTGTTGGAAGACAAGAAGTTTAATCCTGAGAATTGTGATTGTTCAACATTTATATCAAATAATGTTCAAAACTAAAAAAACACTTAAAAATGGAAATAAACTTACTTAACAGTAGTTACTATAGTTTCGACCTGTTGTGTGGCCATCTTCAGACTGAACAGTAAACTCTGTTCAAGGTTATGTTGTGGAAGGTGGTTGGAGGAAAAGGGTGGGGATAGTGGTGTGGGGGTGTAGTTGTTATAAGGGCGGAAATTTTGAATTTTGATGAATTTTGTCAAAAAGGGTGTGGGATGAGAAGTTCAATTGATCATTCAGGATATTGTTGGGAAACTGTTTTGTGTGATTGTAGATTTCAAATTGTTCCAATATGTTTAATTTTCTGCTTTTTTGTTGTATGTGGAGAATTTCAAGGTTGGTGTTTATGTCAGTATATGTGTGGTTGGATGTTATGAGGTGGTCAGCAAAATTTGAATGGGATGTTGGATGATTTATTGCCCTGATGTGTTCTCTGAATCTTAAATTGAAATTTCTGCCTTTCTGCCCAATATACTGTTTATTACATTCATTGCACTTTAACTTGTAAATTCCTGGTTGGTCAAATACTTGGTTGTTTTTTGGCTGTTGGTGGAAATGTTTTCTTAGTGAATTTGTTGTTCTGAAAGCAATTTTATAATGTAGTTTTTTGAAGGATGATGCTATTTTTTGTGATTTTTTGTTGTGGTAGGTGAGTGTGATGAATTTCTTGTCATTATCTGTACTATTTTTGTTTCTATGTTGTTTGGATTTTATGTTGTGGTGCAGATTTTCTATTAGGGTGGGTGAGTATCCATTTTGTTGGGCTATGTATTTGATGGTATTGAACTCTTGGTTGTAGTCATTGGAACAATTTGAAATCTACAATCACACAAAACAGTTTCCCAACAATATCCTGAATGATCAATTGAACTTCTCATCCCACACCCTTTTTGACAAAATTCATCAAAATTCAAAATTTCCGCCCTTATAACAACTACACCCCCACACCACTATCCCCACCCTTTTCCTCCAACCACCTTCCACAACATAACCTTGAACAGAGTTTACTGTTCAGTCTGAAGATGGCCACACAACAGGTCGAAACTATAGTAACTACTGTTAAGTAAGTTTATTTCCATTTTTAAGTGTTTTTTTAGTTTTAAATTTTAAAGTGGAAAAAAGAATGGATACACAACAAAATAATGTTCCCTGACTCTGGGTCAAAAAAAAGATTGTTGGTCTTGAATTATATATTATTGATATTGAATCATTCAAATATATTTCAACCACTACCTATTTCGCACTGGCGGCTCGTGCCCACGAAACAGGTGAAGTGTCCGTATCTTTTACTGTACAGCACTTCACCTGTTTCGTGGGCACGAGCCACCAGTGCTATTTCATAATTCAAATGCTATTCATTACGGCGAGAGAGCAAAATTTTACGAGCACTTGTTTCTCGATACTACTAGCCTATATCAATTAAGTTATCCAACTTTAAAATATCTAGCCTAATGGTAAGTGTTATGATTTATGATATTCGATAAATTGATGAAGCGCTCTCCAGACATGGAACCGTAACAAAGTTTTGAAAAACGAATCAGAATTTTTAATATATTTGATAAATAACTATTGAACCAACACCGCAACACGCATAAAAATATTACAAATTGCAAAATTGGCCGGTTAAGCTTAACCTCAAAAAAAAAGTAAACAAGTCAACGCCATCTGAATAAGGTCAATTGATAATAATATTTTGTTCAATTTTTTAAATTGAATTTCAATTGTATTATCAGATAAAAGTTCTCTCCATATTAAATTCATGATCTTCGTTGATCTTTCGTTGATCAAGTGACTTAAAGACCCTCAAGAACACTATCCGATTACATGTAGAAGAGATATTGACATGGCACTGGAACGCATGCGTGCAATATGATCAGCTGATTTGTGACCTAGCTTTGTCAGCTGATTTCGTCTGATCGAGCTATACTTTGCATCTTTCCTCCTTCCCACGGTAATCGTCGTGGGATTTTTTTCCTCCTAACAAAAGGGCAACGCTTTTCTAGCAAGCGTTGATTCTATCCTGATAGAATCATGTTTACAGTAATTCCCCGGAGTGTCCAGTAAGTAAAATATTGCACATAATGTATAATATTATCTTGATTAGCTTTTTGCTTCTGCATTCATATTGATCATCATGTCCGTTGTTGTATCCCATTAATCCAATGAGGTCCTTATTTTGATTAAGTTGATATGGTTTAGTAAGGTCCATTTGTATGATATTCCAACCAATATTGCAATATTCTTCGAGGATTCAAGTTCATTTCACAAAGAGCTTCATAGAGAGAATTAGAAATTGATGACTATTGTGTATGGTAACTTTGGAATGCGCAACCTTTGCGTATCTTACATTTTAATGTCTTGACTACCGGCATATTTGAGTAGATGAGACTAATATTTTTGATAAGATTGTTATCCGATATTAATCCATTGATATTATTATTTTAAACTCTCTTTTTCTCCATCTGTCTTTGATTTTCTTTCAAAATCAGTTGAGTTACACTGAAGTATAACATTGTTGGTCTTGTATATTTCATTTGTTTGTACGTAATTGATTCTCATTTAAACTTTTTCAAATACTTCTGAACATTTGAATATAATTTAAAATAGAATTATTATAAAATATATGTCAGGCGACTTCTCATTGAACAGTATTAGGCTACTTGAATAACTAATTAGACTAATTTATAACTAAGTTAGCTATGGAGAAAGCTGGATTAGCTTTATCTTGCTAATTTTGCTAAAAACAAATAAAGTTGAGCGGTTTCATTTGCTCTTTGTGCACTCCGACTGCTGATGTTATCAATTAGAGTTGTCATTTAGGTATCCCTAGATGATTGATGCTTTATACCAGCTATTAGTAGTTCTCATCGGCTGAAGTGTATTCTACCTGCCACACTTCCTAGAGTCCGTTTACATCACGTAAGCTTACTAGAGACAGACGAAACCGCCCAACAATTTGGCGTCAGCTATACAAATAATTTCCTTATATTGAGGTTAAGTTGGCCACAGCACAATGTAGAATACTGCAATGACAATTCCTGATATCAATGATAGGCCTATTAGTTTTTTGTCAATTTGATTATAATTCATGTCTTTTCACTGGAAGAAATAGGATAACAGGCTAGGTCATGTTATATATTTATGACTGAATTCTCCTAGATAATGTTGAGCTTTTTTAAAAATACTGTACTGTTGAAATTGGATGAAATATCCAATCTGTTTTCTCCTATCACTTTATCTTCGTTAACACATTTTCAATGCTACATTCCCTACCTTCCCTAAAGTTTGAAGGTGGCGATGCTCATTTATAAGTTACAATCTTATAGGCCTATTGTTTTTTAATATTCAAATATATAGCCTAATCACCATTATTTGCTAAAATAGTTATGTTCAAAACATTTGGATAGAGTTTTTATGCTTTATTGTATTTTGGAGCACAAAAGCTTAGCATTTCAAAAAATAATGATTTCTTGAAAAATTTTCATTGTTATTTAGAATAAATTTGTTTCTTGAGTGAAATGGCAAAGTAATGTCTGCCTTAATTATTGAAATTCTGTTTCGAAAATATATTAAATTGATAAATTATTCATTTTACATTACAATATCAAATCAACGCTGTTCCCTGTTACAATTGTTGAAGATTTGTAGACTATTCTTTAGAGGTATATGTTTGTTTGTTCTATCTTGAAATCCAAAAATATAGTTGGACAATATACAGTAGCCTACCGTAGTTTTGCAGAAATTTGGTGCTAATCCACTTGGAAACTAAAAAAAATAAGATAATGATTAATTCAAATGAGCACTATTAGCACTTCATGAATTATTGAATCATAAGGTTAAAAATCTCAATTATTAGAATAGAAAGTTGCAATAATTTTTTACTCAACTTTTCACTCATTATACCTACTCATTTTGTAAAATGAAACTTTTTACTCCTGTTTAAATGACAGTAAAATATTAATTTATTATGTATTTTATGTTTTTTTATCATAATTACCAACCAATTTGATTTTAGAACATGTAGTGGATAATGATTTTCTGACGATTTCATTCATTTATTGTGTCATGGTTCAAGCTTAAAAATTTCTTCGTAGAAAACAAGAACAGTCTCTTTTTTCGTTTGCATTATTTGGCATTTTTCCAACAAATAGGTGTCTCAATCACCGTTCATGCCTTGAATTGCGTATTATGTAGGGGCCTGTGATGATGCATCAAAGTTCCAATGCTGTCATACCACTTTCAACTTCAACAAATGCCAAGTAACCGAGCAGTGTTTCCATAATCACGCTACGAAATATATGCTCAACTTTGCATTTACAAATCGAAACTTGGGAGATAAAAACGTAACTAAAAATAGATGCCGAAGCTCACAAGAGCTGTGGGCAAGAATGAATGTGACCAGCTCCATTACTGAAGTCCTCTCATAGCAAAACGACTCGTTTGTCCTTGCGAATACTTTATTTTATTATGCCTGCGTTTTCGTTGTTTATTGTTGTTGTTAATCCTAGTTATAACTTATTCAAGTTGAAAATATATTTAGCTGAATAAATTATTTCATTTCAATAATTTTTATTTCAAATTTATTAATTAAAGTGTGTAGATATAAAGAAATTGTTCAAAAAGAAATTTAGAAATTATAATAAGTAATTTATTTAGAATAAAACTAAACCAATTCAAACTAGGTATTAATAAAGTAGGCCTTCATAGATAACTTTGAAAATCAGCTTTCATTTTAACGCTTTGACCCTGATTCATCAGCCACACAAACAAATAGGTCAATAGCTATTTTAGTCTGATCATCAATTTCGATATATTCTAACTTTGTGTGATTTCCCTCGAAAACGGCGGTTCTATTATGATACTCAAAGCAATGGTTAGTTATCAGTCTCATATTAAAACAATTTAAATAATTTTGTCGAACAAATGAACTAGTAAGATGATGATTTGAGATCCATAAAACACATTTAAATGTTTATATTTTCATGACCATTCTCATATTGAAACTTTTTAAAGAACTGAGATTCTTAGTGTTTAGATTTAGATCTCTTTATTCATTTAGATAATAACAAAACAATTCAGCTTAGTTTCTAGATTGCAATCAAATAATATAGAAAGTAGGCTATAACTCTATACAGGAATAAAATAATATACAGTAACTAGTACAACTCAGTAATTAATCAACAAAAAGGCACAAGTGAGCGTGAAAATCATGGAAATTTTATAGAATAAAAACGTTGTAAAAAATATATAATTGGTAATCTTTTTATTTTGATCAAATTAACTAGATGAAAAGGCGAAGTTTCGAAAGTGACATCCATGAAGATTTCCATGGAATTGATCAAGCGTCGAATCACATGAACTCTCAGAACTTCGTTTATAAAGAAGCTTCAGAAGCTATAATGTAGCAATTTGTAACCCCTGTTTGTAGGTTTTGTTTTGAGTAATGAATTCAGGATGTGCCCAATGTCATTGGTTAAACATCCACAAGGGCAACTGTAATTGATATGTGTTATTTCAAGTAATCGTCTGATATTCATAGAAATTTTGAGTGGATGAAAAATGTTTGCATTCTTCACCCATTCTCTCTTAGCCTACCAGTAATTGAGATTCAAAATTCAGATAGTGCACTTAGCTTTTCAAATTAATCAGTACTCAGTCTCATTAAGCATTATACTATTCACGACTATTCATTTATTTATTCAATATGATACCATAAAATACTTGATGGTGAAAACACAGACATATATGTGTAGAACGTCTTCTATCCTAATTTTGATTGAAATATCACTAATAATAAAGGTTACGTTCAAGATCACTTCTATGCTTAACACAAATGTCCACTTCCGAATAGATAAAACTTATTACAAATTTTGAATTTCAAAATTCACAATAAGCAGAAAATTGTGTTACCTATGCAATAAACTAGAGGGTTAAGCC
Organism: Sogatella furcifera; assembly: GCA_017141385.1. NCBI lineage: Eukaryota > Metazoa > Arthropoda > Insecta > Hemiptera > Delphacidae > Sogatella > Sogatella furcifera. The sequence continues at coordinate 35,509,163 of CM029548.1, read as the reverse complement.
CTATACCCTATTCACGATCACTTGAGACGAAATGAACAAATTTTTTGCGCGTGTGTGCGGGTAAAGGGAGATATTACTTCATTCGACGGTCGGTCGGAGTCGAACAGCTGTAGTCAATCACAGTTCTTGGCTTTTTCTCAGGCTCAAACAAAAATAGCTACCTGTTCATGCAAAAAGTTTCTTTATTTCGTCTCAAGTGATCGTGAATAGGGTATAATTTAATCTGATTTCCAATTGATTCCCCTATTAATTTCCCTAGTTTATAAAAAAAATTCAGAATATTTCAATTCATAAATTTAGAATATTTTTTGAGCGGAGCGAAGCGAAGCTCTAATGGATTAGGAAAGTCACTCTTTGTATTGCTACTCCTCCGGAACCGCTCGACCGATTTGATTCAAACTTGCCATGGTGAAAGTAGACATGGACGACCAGGTTATAGGCTATAGAGCATTTTGAAAATTTGCATATTTAGGACGAAAAAAGGATTGCTTGCACACTATTATTATACACATTATTCATGCTCTCTGCACTGCAGGATTGCAACCTAACATCAGTTTTGAGAAACGTTCCTGGTCAGAAATTATGCTCTTGAAATCATGTTGGTATCACTGGCAGAATCGGCTCCACATCGAACCCTCATAGCCCAGTGGTTAGCGACGTGGACTAGTATTTCACTGCTTACCAATCAAGGGGGTTCAAAACTTGAGCAGAACATTTCTTTTTTGCCGATTATTTTCAACTTAGAACAACTTCCAATATTATTTTACATCGAAATAAAAGAAATAGACGACCTTTTAAGATTTTTTTGGCAAAGAGAAAATAAAATTGAAAAGTTAAAAATTATAAATTGAAAATTATGTCCAATATACTTTCCAAAGGTTACACTTCATATTAGCGTTTTACTATTTTTCAGAATTTTTGGAGTTTTTCTTAGATTTTTTGAGAACAAATTGGCAGAAAATGTTGAAATTAAGTAAACAGGTCCAAATTAGGTCTAGAAATGTTGTGTTCAATAAATTTCTAATCCCTTCTGAACGGAATTTGCAGGCAAGCAAAGCGAGCCTGTTTGTCTCAGCTGACACTGACAGAGGTTTTGCAGGCGAGCGAAGCGAGCCTGTTTGTCTCACTTACACTTCCTATACTGTCGGGGGTCCAGGCTAGGCGGAGAAGGCGAGCAAAGCGAGCCTGCCGGCTAGTTCTGAATAAAATGGTGCCTGATTTGTCAGGATTCAATGATAAATAACTGAGATATGACTATTTTAATTTTAATTTCAACCTTTCACATGATAGTTTGGAAAAACTTGATGTGTAATACGGCCTGCGGCTCGTGCGTAAGTGTTTCTCTTGATGCAGCAAAATCACTCTTTGCGTACTGATACACAAATAACTATATTGTACTGTGTGAAGGAGGCAAGATGGGTTTTTTACCTGATGTCTTTATTAATAAAATTATTTATTTATTTGCATTCATTCAATATTTCTCAACATGCTAACAAACTATGGAAGCTTGTTGTGGAAATACACCAAAATTTTGCCCAAATTTCATCCAATAGGCTTATTTTTTCGCGATTTTTCAAGTTTTAGTCGAGTCATTCTAGCTCAAAACAGGGATCAAACTGGAAGTAATTGCAACAAAGTTGTTTTATGGTGGAAATGGTAGCTGACACCCTCCTATTTAACGTGTAAAAAATCCCACTCTCAACTCGTGTCGGAAAGTTGTTTTTTTGTAACTCGGATACTCATTTGTAAGCAAAAAACTACATTTTTTTGTATATGATGGAAAAGTCAATATTCTCTCAGGAGTTATTTTCCACAATTCTGACCAAATTTGACATATGGTATATTAATTCAAACCTTGATGAGCTGAAAAGAATGAGATATGGTTTGTTGAGATCCGATGACTTTTACAATAGTTAGAGGTATCCTTAGATTGAGATCCTTGAAGGGTCCTTAATATTGAACATAACCTAAATTCAGGTCGGTGAGTAGCTGATCTGCTACAAATTGATCTGAAAAACATTATTATCAGAGAAAATATCAATACAAGCACGATATAAATTCTTTTGGAGACCATTTCCCCCAAAATAGTGTTTTTTTAAATACAAGGATATCTTTTAATTGCTCCAGTTCAAAAACTATACAAGGAAGAAAGGTCTACTTGGTCTCAAATTGTAGAGGACAAAATTATCCCCAGAGGGATTTTGAATTGAACAACTCAAAGGAATATGTCAAAAGATCTGAGCAAACAAAAACTGAAAATAGTCAATTACAGTTTTTCTTGAAAATTAACCTATTTTTTGAAAAATCCTAACTCGGTTACTAGTGAATATAAAGAGATGATTCTACCACCATTCTCTTGCAAATTTTATTTACTAAAAAAAAGGTTAAGTAAGTTTTTTGTCCGACGCTTCGTTTTGACATTATTCCAAGAAAACAAAAAAATGAGCAAAATTTTCCAATATGGCGGCCAAAAAAACAACTTTCCGACACGAGTTGAGAGTGGGATTTTTTACACGTTAAATAGGAGGGTGTCAGCTACCATTTCCACCATAAAACATCTTTGTTGCAATTAGTTCCACCTCCAACCCTAGAATGACTCGACTATTTATATTGATTTTCCTTTATAATTTGCTACTGGATAATTATTTTAAATAATCAGAGCACATTTGAGACCAAAAAAGGTATTTAAGACCAAAATGCTGTATTTACAAAGTTGAACCACTCATAGAGAAAATGACTCCAGCTCGGTCAATATTGTTTGAAAATAATTGATTGTGACCGTCAATTTGAGCCCAATCAATATTTTTTTAACCAATATTGACCAAGCTGGAGTCAATATCTCATCTTGCCTTATTTTATCAAAATAAACACTCACTTGAGAAAACATACACTTAAAGGTTGTTGCTCATATTTTATATTCTCATTTCATAACATTACATGGTAATACAGGGTGACTAGTGACCTGGAAAACCTGGAAAAGTCAGGGAATTTAATTAAAAGTCAGGAAAAAAGTTGGCACGTTTAATCTTCTATGAAATTCCTGAAATTTATTTTAAATTGAAAGATTCCAAAGTAGTGCAATTTTTTGAAGTGGAGAAATATTGTTTCTCATTGATCGTGGGTCAGTATTTTTCTCAAGAAAAAAAAACTGGTTGGAATGGGCTGGAAGTGATTTTTCCCCTAAGTGGGGATTTTTGCTGTTTTTTGAAAGCTCAGGGGTGTAATGTAGGCGGCTCTTATTCTTGAGGGAAAAAGTAGTTTATATTATTATTTTATCACTTTTATATTATTTAACTAACCTCTTTTTTACTTTCCTTGCCCTACCTACTACCATAGGTAAGGAAAGTATTGATTTCCAAAAAAAATTAAGGTACCCCAATTTTAGGTTTTCTATCCGTTTCAAAGTCCCCTGAGTACAAAAAAGTGGTTTTTGGGTATTGGTCTGTCTGTGTGTGTGTGTGTGTATGTGTGTGTGTGTGTGTGTGTGTGTATGTCTGTATACACTATATCTCGATCCCTAATTGACCGATTGACTTGAAATTTGGAACTTAAGGTTCTTATACTATGAGGACCCGACTCTAAGAAATTCAAAAAATTCATCAAAAAATTTCGAATAATATGCTAAAAATAGGTGTTTTCCAAGATTTTCTCGAAAACAGCTCTAACGATTTTTTTAAAACTCATACCAAAAATAGCCCTATATAAGCCCTAACGACTGCCATGAGTCTCCTTCCTGGAAAAATCGCATAAGATCCTCAGCATTGTTGAGAAAAATGGATTTTGCAATATTTCGATTCCTAATTGACCAATTGACTTGAAATTTGGAACTTAGGTATCTTATATATCTCTTAGGTTCTTATATAAATTTGGAATATTAGGTTCTAAGGTTCTTATACTATGAGGAACCAACTCTAAGAAATTCAAAAACATTCATCGTAAAATGACGGAGAAAATGGCGGGTAATATGAAAAAAATTGGAGTTGGAGCAACGCGGGCAGCGCGCATGCCGTTTGTGTACAAAAAGTGTATCAATGTCACTCCGTCAAACTCGCTTCCGCAATCCGCATCAGGGTTTAAAGGAGACAGAAATCACATTTGAAAAAAGTATTGGTGTTCCATAATAAATTATTTGTAAAATACCAGAGTTATGGTTTTGAATATGGATTGAACTATTACAGACAAAAAAACTACTTTCATTCAAAATCCAAGTCAATTCGGCTAACATCTAGCCGAAGCGCCAAAAGGCGTGAGGCATCATGGGTTTGTGAAAATTCTAAATCCCACACACGATGAGCCGAAGTGTCGGTAGGCGCGAGGCGTCATTGGCGTTTGCAAATTTTACAATATCGGAAGATGAGGAAGTAATAGCCAAAAGCTATTTGCTTTTAGCCGCGTATCGACAGTGCGAGACATGTGCCGCGAATGCCTTGCGGTGCGTTGATACTGGTGCGACTGGAACGTATTTTTAGTTTTTGTTTGCTTAGATCTTCTGACGTATTCATTTGAATCGTGTAACTCAAAATCCCTCTGGGGATAATTTTATCCTCTACAATTTGAGACCAAGTAGACCTCTATTTCTTGTTTAGTTTTCGAACTAGAGCAGTAAAAAGATATCCTTGAATCTCAAAAACCCCTATTTTGGGAGAAAATGTTCTCCAAAAAATTTATACGAGCTTGTATTGAAAGTTTATCTGGTACGATAATAATGTCTTTCAGATCAATTTCTAGCTTATAAGCCACTTACCAACCTGAAATTGGTCATGTTCAAAAGTAAGGACCCTTTAAGGATCTCAATGTAAGGATACCTCTAACTATTTTAAAAGTCATTGGATCTCAATAATCTATAGCTCATTATTTTCAGCTCATCGAAGCGGTGTAAATTCATATATAATATGTTAAATTCGGTCAAAATTGAGAAAAATAATTTCTGAGAGAAAATCGACTTTTCCATCATAGGCTATACCAAAAAAAAGTCATTTTTTGCTTATAAATGATTATATCTTCCAACTCCTTTGAGATAAAAAATTGAAATTATCATGAAAATTTACATAAATTCTTCCGCTTTGATTTCCTATAAATAACTTTCATGGCATTTTGCATTTAAAATAGTTTTCATCAACTTGAATAATTGCTGAAAATCCATACATTCTTTTTTTAATGGCTTGTCAGGCAATCAATGGACTCCAAATCAAGTTTGGTCATGTTAAAAAGGTTCATAAGAAGTTTATTAAACATGTGGAACTAATCATTGCCTACAATTTGAGCCCAAAAACGTGTTTTTATCGACTTCCAAGATATTAGCCTAATATTTTATAAGTAAAGTCTAAATCAAATATCTTTCAGTCCTTTTACAAATTTGTAGGCTGAACATTAAGATGTTGATTTTTCTGAAATAAAATCAATTTGTTGGTCAGGGAAAATTGGTTTAAAATCAGGGAAAAGTCAGGGAATTCCAAAATATGATTTCACTAGTCACCCTGTAATAGAATGAGCCACTTTCACCAATAGCTAGGTTTAGCTAGGCTTAAAATGCCGGGATCAAATTTTCGAATCTACGCTTCAAAAACTTTTGGACAAGAAGAAAGCTCGCTCCGCTCAATTTGCGGCTGCCTCCGCATGCGCTTCCCTAGTACAACATTTAAATTGGAAAAAGTCACTACATTCAGAATATTTTCACTATGTTTAGAATAAAAATATTTGCTAAATTAAAAATATATCCAGTTAGGCAGTGGGAAAACAATAAATATTTTACTTCCGTGAACAACGGTATTTTTTGTTTTAATAGTGTTGCTAACACAACTTTTCACAACATACTTATGCTACATGACGTGGGGGCTACCGTGAACACGAAGGAGGTTCCTCCAGGGCGAGGCATTACGACTTGGTTGACCCTCGAGAATGCTTCAAATGTGGGCATCTCGGGCGCGTAATTTTTGGTAGTCGGGACTGCGTTCGTGCTGTACATACGTCTCCAACCTTTCTTGATTTTAGTGTCAATTTCAGAGTAATCTTGGAAAATAAACTTCAATTTTTTATTACTCTTAGGATAGTTGGTTTTAGGAAATTGTCAGGTGTTTCGTATAATCCATTACAGTTGTATATAGAATACTATCAATTCATCATTCTCCCCCTAAGTGGAAAATCGTCAATGATTTCAAGTTCAAGATCAGGCTTGAAGAATTGCTTGTGTGATGCTCACTGACTTAACTTAGAAGCTTTAGCTAACCGAATTTAACACACTTGTAGACTTGCTACTTGTATGAGATTTTTAACAAAAAATCCCGAGTTTCCTCTACTGTTTCATTAATCAGCCTGTTGAAAATCACTGTCAAGTTGAGTAGTCTAACAATGATAAATTTTTGCTAGCCCACTTGAATTTTTTCCAATAGACTATTAATTTTCACATGGATTTACCATTTTATTCGTCCAAATAATAGCTTGGGGTGATATTCCTTTGAACATAGTAGGCTATATGAGCAGTGTAGAATGCGTCATATGTACGTTCAGTTGGAATTATTACTTGATTACTACCCATGACCTATTACCAATACTTTTTTACTCATGAGCCACATATTTCCAATAGATGATTATTGTTGGTTATACATAATGATGCATGACAATATGCATTTTGTGTTACCTGAATTTAAAATTAAATAATGGGATATCATTTTAAAATGCAGGCATTCATATTTTATGAACTGAAAATTTGCCTTTCTAGCATTGTAAACTATTCGTAAGTAACTTATGTAAATATAATGAATTGGGATTGAGAAAACAGGCTTACCCCTAACTGTGTCACAATATCTCTTTCTAAATTCCTAATTGATTTTATTCGGTCTAAAATGAGGGCATGTTTCTAAAAACCCTGAAAGCATTTTTTAGAAAGCCCAGAATATAGAGGGCAGAGCCTCCAGCCCAGAATAATAGAATGCATGATAATTTTGAGTTGAGCCACAATTTTGCATGATAATTTTGAGTCGAGTCACCATTTGGCATGATCCTTTTAGCTACGACCACATGGTAACAAATAGTAAGAAACAAGTATCATGCGCCATAGTTAATTTGTGATCATTGGTTTTTACTACAGTTGTTAATAAGGAAGGTCGTGATGAGTTAGACTGTGCGTTCTTGTGCGTTGATGAAGCTATCCTTGACTTGAGTGGCTTACGTGTGCAACTTAACACCGATGAAGTGCTTCTGTTTATTATCTCAGTAGTCAAAAAGCCACTTGAAAAATGAAATATTTATGTCAAATAAATTGTAAACCTAGAAAAACTTATTGATGGTGCTTCACCTACAAACGAAGGTCAATAATATTAATATTGATGTTTGAAATTATGTCAACAATCTGATCAAATTTCACGTTAGATAAAGTTTTGTGAAACAAGAAAGCGCTTACCGACACTCACAAAGAGAAGAATCAATAACAAATTAAATTTATGCATTCAGTTCATTAGCCTAGTGTACTTATTATTTTTGCCTGTATAACAATTCTAGATATAAATTCATTTCTATAACTAAATATACAGCAGAATTCCAAGAAAAGCTTTATTTTCTATCTTCTACTTTGAATCATTCAGGGTAGCTTGCATGAATTATAGCTTTACTTGCAGAATGGGGTTTTAAATCTATCTTGGACGAAAAGTCGTTATGGGAAAAGTGGCTTCAACTTTTTACTGGAACTTTTTTAATGGAAATTAAAATTATTCAAGTTCTTCATTATAACTTAGTATATTACATTATTTGTTTTTATTTCGTATTGCCAAACTGTGGGCTATTGAAATTGGATAATTTCCTGTTACTCCCATTATCAATATAACTTACAGATTCTTAATAGCATAGAAAGGGATCATACCAGTTCAATTGTATTCTCTCAGAAAGAGTGAAAATTGAACATCAGTTCAAGGCTTTACTCATTGTGTGTAACGCCCTTGGTACATGGTCATGGTTACTCTCCGCATCACAAATTATTTACCAGCAGCTGTTGAGTTCGGTGACCCGCACCTTTCTACTCTCTCATGCACGCTGTTTCTCTCTTTCTCGAAAATAATGTGACTGGTGATAACATAAAAAAGTCTGTAGGTGGTCAGTGTCAGATTTACCATGGCCATGCTACGGCAAACCTGTTTTATTGTATTAATAGGCTACTCAACATTTTTGAGACCTCGCTTTAATGTAAAAATCTAATATCCTTTATTTTTATATCTGCTCGGATTTCTCAGATTTATTACTCTAGCTCCATGGAAGCTTTAGTGTCAACGGCTTTTTTGCCTTCCAGTATCCATAAATTCTCATTTATGTAATGCTAAAAAACGAAGTAGAACTTCAGAATCCTAAGCAATAAACAGGAGACCTGAACTTGTAGACTTTACCAGCAAAATTGCGTGGCTTATCTTATATGAATTTAGCAGGGCTTTCATACTGAGACAAACTACTCATATCTCAGACAGATAAATGTCTTTGCCCCTTGCTAATCACTTTGGTGTTTTGAAAGCGTATTCCTACATTCTAGGTAGCATACTTGAGTTTTCATAAGACATGAAACCATCAATTTTAATCAAGCAGGCTCTACCAGCTTCGGTAGAATTATAGAGTAACTAGATCAATTATACAATTCTTATTCTCAGCATTGCCACAAAATATTTTATTTGATAATCATAAGAAGTTGAGTGCTTGGGAGTCACCTCACAGCCAGGTGAATTACAGAAATCATGAGACAATAGGCCAATGCCAAGGCTTCATACGTCATGACTCACTCTAATAACTATAATTTCCCAGTCCAATTATATCAGTTGATCATGCATAAGCTGTTATGGGTTACTTTTAAGCCTTGTTATTTGTTTCTTGATTAGTCTCTCCAATATTATTCAATTTTGATAGATAAGCATTAATAAATGCTTATAGGAACATAAAAATGCTAGCTGTCTAGGCTAGGTATGTAGGTACATAAAAAAACTACCTGCAGATTTAATTACCTGCAGATCTCTATACAATATATTATATCCAAATATCTTGAAAGATAGATTATTTTCATTTCAAGAGATTCAGCAGATTAAGCAATGATTTAAGCGTTCTAGGCAAAGTGTTCTAAGATTATGCCCAGTGTGATCCAATAGTAAAATTTGCAATTTTTATGATAACGACAGTGTAGGACCTACTTATGCATCCAGTAATCTGATTAATTGTTTTCAGTTGCGGCACTATAAAATGTTTGAGACAAGCCAGCCCGCTGCTATCATCTCTGAAACTCAATATCATTCCAGTAACCGCATTAGACCATAAAACTTACCATGAGGTGACCGGGGATGAAATCTGCCCTTCGATGGTGCGAGGCATTGACCACATCAAGGATCCCAGACTAAACAAGGTAACAAATCAGTATTATAATTTAAATTGGATGAACATTAATGTTCATTGTTGAAGCAAATCATACCCTTCTTAGGTCCGAGCATCTGTGAACCACTTTCCGAATTCATGTGTATTTTGTCTTCAGTACAAGGAGAAGTTGGGACTCGCAGGTCCTCTCTTACACTTGACCTTAATCATTTTACGTGCTCGTTTGATTCTAGCAATTACATCAGTGTAATGTCTACTGTTTGATATCATGTCAATAATATACTTGAATCATCGGAATGATTAGCCTATATTTCACGTCATTTTTTCTAATACCCTATCTACCTTCAGTCTATCCAAGCAAAAAAGACATTCTGGCAAGATGGGAAAATGACTCCAGCTCAGTCAATATTAGTTTGAAAACTATCAATTTGGTTTCAAATTGTAGGAAACATTCAGATCTAAATTTGAGATCAAATTTCTAATTTTTGAACTAATATTGGATTCATTTTCCCTCTCTGCCAGAATGTCTTCTTTATTTTGACAGACTATACCAGTAAATGTCTTAGCAAGAATACGACATTTTCTTATTGAACCTTTTAATAAATTTTGGGTAATATTTTCAGGTCTATTTCACAAAACACAATTTAATAGGAAGTTTAATATTCAATACCACGAAAATCAAACTTTTCTCGCATTTATTCAAAGTTGTTATCTTATCGCATTTTGTTTTCTCTTACATAATCATTTCTCAAAATCATCGCGATCCATTCCCTCAATTCATTAATGAAGCGTTAAACACGATTTGAATGTGATAAACTAGATTCTTGATAGTGATATGTGGTTTTTAAACATTATTGTTGATTTATTTTCAGGGTTTGGCGTTCACATTAGAAGAACGTCAACAACTTGGAATTCATGGGCTCATGCCTCCCAAATTCAAATCACAAGAAGAACAACTAGAAGTCTGTAAATACAGTCTTTTGAAATACCAGGAACCTCTAAATAGATACCTGTATCTAGCAGAACTTCAGGTAATAATGATGATCAATAAGCTCTCACAAGTCGATATAGTTAATTGGTAGTTCATATTTATTGAGCTAATAAATATAAAATAATAGAATGTTCTTTCCAAAAGCCTCTTTCCAATTCATCAGTCCAACTGCCATTTTTTTTCAATTTGCTGCTTATATTTTCTCTTGATTAAAAAAATATTGAAAATGGAAGTGTTTCCAAGATCATTCGAGTAATGTTTCCTAAATCGGACCAAGTACACACGAATACCTTTTTCGTTTGTCATACCATTGGCTGTGTTGAAATAATTACTTGAATTTTTGAAAGGGTATTGATCACTTATATCCATTGAAAATATCCATCATCTACATTAGCTTGATGACTGACCCAATTTTTTTAATGATACACTCAGCTTTCTGAGCTTTTAGATTTTTTCAGCTTTCAGAAGTACAGCTATGTCTCATATGCCCAAGCTGTTATAAATAGGGATCTATTTTTATTTCTTACTTCTATAAATTATTTAATACAATGATAATGTATACAAAAAATTGATTTAGTATCCTATTGTTTTCTTCCTTTAACGTCTATTCATTTTCAGTATGATTCACTTCTTTCAAATTCCTGAACACCAACAATTCATTCACCTAACTGTAGTTACCTTGTGTTGAATACGTACTGCTTCTTTCCAGTAATTTCAGGGTTTGATTTCTAGAGGAATGATTGCTCTAAAACATGTCTGTTTGGATCTTTGAATCCTAATTTATTCATGCTATTTCCCATTTTCCAGGATCGTAATGAACGACTCTTTTTCCGATTGTTGTCGGAAAATGTAGAACTACTAATGCCGATTGTCTACACTCCGACCGTGGGTTTGGCATGTCAAAAGTTTGGTCTCATTTACAGACGACCAAGAGGCGTTTTTCTCACAATACACGACAAGGGACATATCTACGATGTCCTCAAGAACTGGTAAACGATTCAATCATTCTATCCAAAACTAATGCTAAATTATTGTAAGTATTAATTCATGTCTGGCAAATCTATTATCAAATGATTAATAATCTCCAGCTCTCATTTTTAAAAGCAGATCTTTGTCTATGATGAAATGAAAAGATGGCACAGGCTATTAATACCTGATTAACCTGGGCTAATTCTGCCCTAAACTTATTCCACATGCGATTGTGGTTTTCGCATGATTTCCACAAATACCAGATAGATTATTCAAACTATCTTACCGAGTCTGTAGACTTTAATCCCATTTTCAATTATTATCTATCATCTAAAATAATTCTTGTCATTGTTATTTTTAATCTGAGAATTAGCTACAAACTAACAGACGGTTGAGGCAAAGTACATTTTTCTGTTCCAAGTTATAATAACATTTTTGCTGAAATGATTTCAACTACTTCCCCCAGTTTTTTTATTTTCCATTATTGATTACTTGAAACTTTTTTGGTGTATGAGATAACTGCTTATTGTCGAAAACAAGAAAAAGTACTAAGTGGGGGTATGCATTCATGCATTAACTCGAAAATACAGTAATTTGCGTTTGAAAATAATTGCATGTCAGTGGTGGTGCATTTTGAGAAGAGTTTTGCATTAGTATAATATCGCATTGATGCGGCTCATTAATATTTTTTCCAGCTAGCTTCTTAAGATGAAGCAAGAATAAAGGCTAAGAAGCAAGAATATTGTATCAGAACCAATATCAAAGTGACTGAATTAGTATTCAGTTTTAATTATTCATTTCCAATGACAAAATTCTCACTCCATTTTTTAATTTCCCCAAGAGTGGGCAGTAGTAGTTGGTAAACTGCCGAACGGCAGAAATTTGTCCCATAAGAACAATATAATTTTTATAAATCTCTTGGAAGTTTGGAACAAATAGAGCCTCTATTAATGGACAGAAGTTTACGTTCTTTATGTCATTGGAAAGAGAATTCAATTCTCCAGGGGCGTGACTTTTTACTTTTTCGATTTTAAGTTTAGTTCAATAATTGGAGTTCAATTCATTTTTAGCTAATTAACTATACAATAATTATTAAAATAAAATTTAAATAAAAAAAGTGAAAAGTCACGCCCCGTCAGAGGCTCTATCTGTTCCAAGAGATTGATGAAAATTACATTGTTCTTATGGGGCTTGGTTTTGCCATTCGGCAGTTTGCCGTCCACTACCATCCACTCTTAAATGCAATTTCTCTCTTTATAACATACTCTTTTTTCAAATAAATTTTTCTATTCGTTAGAACTTCATAGACTATTTTTCTTAGAATCGATGAAATACTCATTTGTTGATTTGGACGTGAGTCACTAAATTGTCCTAGTATTCGCTGTGTCAAGGTTCTTGCTTCTTAGCTGAGGCACTTGATTTTAATGTGAAAATCATGTCGCTCCAGTACTATATTGATAATGTGTTATGAGTACCTGTAGATCTGATTCATCTTCTTGAAAAAAGTGCTCTTTTTGAAAGAAGTACGAAACCAGAGTTCTGTTTTTCAACTGCTCTCTCTTGAAATTTAATTTATGTAATCGTGCTCAGTTGGTAATTCATAGGCATTTTTTACTATTGAATTATAACTGTTTCAATGTTGAAGATTGTCACCTAACTTTTTCTGAGTTGTATTGCTCTGACAGATAGACATGAATTCTCTTGACCGCTCACAATAAAAATGAACACATCTCATAACAATATATATATTCTGTGAATGATGCCCATAAAAGTATTTAAATTCACTTGTGCATGGGTAATGGAGTGTGCGAGGGTGATTTATGAGGTGTATAAATACATACATAGTTCTTCTTTTCTAACCTGTAGAAACTCATTCAGGTCATCTCATATCCATTACGATTCATAACAAAATTCTCAATTTATTGCCAAATTCAATTATTCTTCACAATAAATACGATACAAGACCATATTTTCCTGGAATACACCTACTATACTGTAGTCTGTGTGTAGGGGTGTATAGAAATCTTTCTTAAATTTTAATCTACTTTTATTATCTACTAATATTCAAATTTGTAGTACAGTAGATTTAATAAAATTCGAATTGCACGTCATTTGTTGGATCGATTCCTTCACTAAACTTTTTTACCTTTCTACTTGCACAAAATATAATATTCCAAAGTGTCACTATTGATATTGTTGAACCGTACTATGATATTTGAAATAAAATCATAGATTTTGTGAAAAAAAGTGATTTAGAATTGACAATATATGTATTTTTATTTCAATTTTCATTTGATTTGTACAGTTGCCTTACAGTTGACTTATATTTTTGTTTATTCCTAATTTGGTCTTTTATTAGAATTAGGTGACAATCTTCATACGTTGAGATGTAGTGAATGTATGAAATGTAGTAATAATGTTGATTAGTTGGTTGTTGAACTTGCCGCTTGGTAAGTGCGAGTAGTGTGATGATGTTTGTGGAGAAAGACAAGAGACGTGCACTGCACTGTTTAGGCCCGAGCCAGACGTGAGAGCAATTTGTGTGACTGACGGCGAGCGCATCTTGGGTCTGGGTGACCTTGGGGCCTGTGGTATGGGAATTCCGGTCGGCAAGCTCGCGCTCTACACCGCACTGGCCGGCATTAAGCCGCATCAGTGTCTTCCAATCACTATTGACGTTGGAACCAACAACGAAGTAATTCACTATATATTTTTTTGTTCAATTAAAAAGCACTGCTTTCCTACTTATGCCTGATTTGTACCAAAACACGATTCTATAATATTTCAAATTCGCAAATTCGAGTTTGCTAGTGATCTTTTGTTGAAATTTGATAACTGTTTATCCCTTATGAGTTACTAATCCCTAGCACAGTTTTCAAATGCCTAGTTTGTTCTTTATTGAATTTGAATATTTTCAAGTTATAATATTATTTTCAGCCTACTCTAAAAAATAATAATCTAGTGAGCTTTGTGTATGAAAGTTTGTATTGTATGTTTTATTTTGACATTTGTTATTTTGGCCTACTGTTTTATCTAGTAATTTCCACAAATTCTTGAAATTCGTCTAAATCCTCGAGCTATGTATCTTGAAACCTGGCTCAATGAGTTGGATAAAAATGTTCTGTTTATGAAGTTGAAACGGTTTTGTTTTTTATATGTTGATCGAGAATAATTATAAAGTCCACGGAAACGGTGTGTCATGATTGAAGGTGTATGAATATTTTGAAATTATAGGGTTTTTCGAAATTATTTCTTCAATCACATACAGTATTTAATCCAGAAACAAATTCACTATGATGAAGATGACTAGATGGTTAAGAAAAGAAGAAGATTGTTAACATCAAGCTTCAGGGTAAACTTGTTGTAGTTAAGAATCATTTCATTCAAATAAACGAATGAATATTATTAGTGGTAAAATCAATCCATTTTTTTCGACTTGATAATATATACCGCAACCTATTTTACGATTCTTGCATTCAATTGAGACCGGAATAAGGGTAATTGTTTTTAACCATTTGTGATCTGATAACATTCCTATGAATAGCATGCTTTGGGACCTAACAATCATGAATCTTGAAAAATTATAATTTCATACTGATGAAGGAAATTATATTGAAACAGAATCAGGTCTACTATCAAAGCTGAACATTATTTATATAAATTCAGTTGAAGAAAATAGCAATATTACAAAGGAGATATTAAACATGCACACTCAATGGTTTAAATTTTACAGTATCCCAACATCCAATTGAAACCAGAATGAGGTGATCTACAGGATTGTTTTTAACTGTTCGTGATCTTTCAAAAGATATTTCACAGTCTTTCTGTGAATTAATTGAGTATAACTACCCTGTTCAAGGCGATTTTCGTATGAAGTTTCGTTTTTGACATCAAAGTTAAACTCATTTACTGTCTATTTTGTCGTAACTTTATTATTCATGAAGGATTCAATTTTGTGTTGTTTGGTGCAGTGATTGATACGTAATCACTTATGCATGTGCGATTGAGATTAACAGTTTGGCAATTGATACGATTTCTGAATGGGGGTAAAGGAGAGTTATTTCTCATCGATGTCATCATAACCAAATTCATCCATTGCTATTGAAAAAAGATCGTCATTTTGTAAATGGTTGCCATTATTTTATATTCCGTTCAACGAATGTTTGGGGCGAATTCAATCTTTATGTTTTATAATTCTTTGTACCCTGTTTGTCTTGGGTTTTTCAATGGAAACGCAAGCCAAGCATGTCTTGGCACGAAGAATTACAACTCCTAAAAGATCAAATTCACTCCAAACATTAGTTCAACAGAATATAAGTGGATAAATAATTTAGTGTTACAGTTT
Source organism: Sogatella furcifera (assembly GCA_017141385.1). Lineage (NCBI taxonomy): Eukaryota > Metazoa > Arthropoda > Insecta > Hemiptera > Delphacidae > Sogatella > Sogatella furcifera. The sequence continues at coordinate 35,493,522 of CM029548.1, read as the reverse complement.
GCTTTTGCATCCTGTGGCAGTCGATTTTCATAATTCCAAATTATTCTCTCTATTGGCTAAAAAATGTGTAGAACTGCCATTTTCCAGCTCGAATAAAATGAATTCAGTTGATGAACAATTCAATTAGATGAACAAATCTTATGAATTTGAACTATTTTCAAATTTATCCTTAAACTTATGGAAATATCAAGTGTTTAAATTGTATTATTCTTTTGTATTAACAGTTGAGCCGCGTATCGACAGTCCGAGGCATGTGCTACGAATGCCTCGCTGTACAGTCTGTTGACACAAAAAAAGAGTACTACTACTAGTCTGCTAACTACCGCGTATTGACAGTCCGAGGCATGTGCCACACATGCCTCGGACTGTCGATACCGGGTTTGCTAGCAGCGAGGCAAACGCTGCACACAATTCGCAGCGAGCAGTGCCTCGCAATGCACAACAAACAATTCTACAAACTAACCTCAAAATTGTACCCCATTCCTATGCATTTTTGTGATTAAGAATTCTGTTTGGGTGCAGAAGGTTCTAATAGGCAATAATAAGCATTGCCTTGAATTTTTATCTACTAATTGAGCACAAACTAACCTCCATTTATCAATTATCAATTCAAAATCAGTCCAAATTATCAATTGTCAGAGCTTAGTTGCTTTATCTCCCGCTTGATGGCGCTAGTCAATTTGTTTGCGTGCTCGCATTTTTCGTTACAAAAAATGCAGATTTTTTATTATAATTATATACTAAATACTATTCTATAATTATAATTATTTTCGATTATTGCAGATTATATTCACACATATGCCTCAGCCATGAGTTTATACTTTTTTTGCGTCACCAGACTGTACTGCGAGGCATTCGTGGCACATGCCTCGGACTGTCGATACGCGGCTTTACGCTCATCCAACTGATGAGTTGAAACATTATTAACGCTGAGCAAACATTTTATCAAAAAATATACGAATAAAATACCTCATTCAATTTATCACTTCACAATATTAATAACTTTCCTTATAGAGATAGCAGATAGTAATCCATTAAACAAAATTGAATTTGTGCTGAAAAAAATAGAAAATTTTGATTATTACGAACTGCTCTTCTTCGTAAATTTTCCTCTTCACAATAAATTGTTGAAAAATCTATCATCAAGTACCTATTCTTTTATCACATAGAAAAATGTTGTATTGTAAATTTTGGTGAAAATTCTTTGCTATAAAGTTCTTTGTATCAACCAACTTGTAGTTTATTTGTGTGGAAACGAATAAGTTTCGAGAGAACCCTTTCAAAAAATCTTATGTTCTAGATAAGGCTATTCTATTCTACAAAAATCGCATCTAGCGTTGAATTGGATCAGATGTTGTAGTGCAATTATTGTTGAACAACGATATGTTAAACTATGTCAATCAATTTTCTTTTAATATTATGCAGCGTTTGTATGAACATAATTATAATTGAAATTTCCACAGAAACTTCTCGAAGATCCACTTTATATTGGATTGCGACAAAAGCGAACGATCGGGCCTGAATATGACGCTCTAATTGATGAATTCATGGAAGCTGTTGTAAAACTCTACGGCCAGAACACCCTTATCCAAGTTAGTATTCTTTATTTTATTCATCTCATTTCATCTTTATCATTCTCAAGTGATCTTACTCTACTCCTTTTTTCAGGTCGCTGTATTTTTTTCAATCTCAGCAAATTAATCTATCAATAATTACTCCATGAAGACTAGAAATTATCAAACCACAGATTTCTTGAACAATGTGTCACCGTTTTCGATGTTACGTCATTATCAAGCTCTGGTATGATGTGTAACAACCAAAACCGGTATCTCGATTTCAAATGAATCTGTTGTTAGACTATTATTCTAGTCTTCCTATTCAATACGGATGAGTAACTTACTACAATATCACTTTCACAAAAGTTGAAAAAGTAAGATGAAATTAATCCACACAACATCACGTCATAATATTTTCTTATGAAAAAATGGATTTTTGTTTTTTAAAGTTATCAAATAACTTCTCCTTTTTATTGTTTCCACTTTTATTTGTATTTTTCTGTTAATACTCTATTATTTTGTTTTACAGTTTGAAGATTTCGGCAACCACAACGCGTTCAGATTCTTGGACAAGTACAGAGAAAAGTACTGCACATTCAATGACGATATCCAAGGCACAGCATCGGTGGCGGTGGCTGGTTTGTTTGCAGCTCGTCGCATCACCGGCTGTCGCATATCAGAAAGTAAATTTCTGTTCTTGGGAGCTGGAGAGGTGAGAATATATTAGCAAAACTAATAGGTTCTACATCGTAAACTAGATTGGATTAATTAAACATTATGATTATTTAATAATAAAATGATGAAGTCTGTTAAGGTTTACATACTATATCGAAGTCTGTTAAGGCTCACATACTATATCGAAGGACCGAATAATTACACATATTGAGGGTGAAACACTACGGAAAAGAACGATGATTCTATTTACTTTTGGGGCTACTCTAGACAGCAACTTGGTCGGACAGCAACCGCTCTAGCTGTCCTTCTCTCCAACGGAAGATCCTGGTGGGTGAGGGGGGGGGAGGAGGTCGTAATCGCGCACTTATCTTGAAACAAGATTAACTGTTCTTACCAAAGTCTATGCTTGATTAGAATTTGTTTAATTTCAAGCATAACTATTTTTGATCAGGTCTGTTTCCAACATTAGACCGCTAGAAATGATAAATTCTCAAAGCTAAATTACTCCAGTAGTTCAAATTTAATATTATTGTTTTTCATTAGGATGAAAATGTTTCATGCTTAGCAAAAGCATCTGCCTACTCTTCTGGAAAGATAGGTCTGGAGACTGATTCTGTAGATGATTTTCTGAGAACGTTTGAAGTACCTGCTAAAATTTTAAAATACTAAATATTTTATCATGTAAGTACATGTAGACATTCTATTGAAAATAGTGTAAACATGGAAGAGTTCATGAATAGGAGTTTGGTTAATTATTACACAGCTTAAATGTTTTGTAATTGTTGTTTGAATAGGCTGCGATTGGTATTGCTGATCTATGTGTGCGAGCAATGCAGACGGAAGGAACGTCTGTGCAGGACGCCAGAGATAAGATCTGGATGATGGATATCGATGGACTCCTGGTCAAAGATCGTCCTGAGGGTCGCTTGGAAGGTGCGTCATATTTCAATTGTCTCACTTTCTTTCTTTTTTGGTATAAGAATGCAAATGACATCTCTGAGGGAAAAATATTTATAAGTTGATTTACTACACTCGAATAATAATAGACATTATAAAATATTATTGGAATAGGCTTTGGAAAAGTGTTCCTCTTGTTTTTTCTCAATACCAATTTTCCAAATAAATATTTGAACTTATCACGACATAAGCCTATTTTGAACGTTTAAAACATTTTTTATCGCTTCTCTATAATTGGCCAAGTATTAAAAGTTCAGCTAGGAACACTTTTGGATCGTGTACCAAAGAAAACATGCGCTTGTAGCAATGGGTGACCAACTTTTTTATTGAATCCGTGCTTTGGCCACTCAATTTTTGGCCAGGACCAAGAATAATTCTAGGACCTCGTAGAAAATATTGGTGATAATAATGTTGAGTATTTTCTCATAATAGCTATTCAAATATTATAATCCTATTCAAAAAAAGTCAAGATGTCTGTTTGTTTCTAAGTTTCTAAAAATATCACGAATTGGCATTTTTGGGCTGGAAATTTTCTTTAAGAAGAGGAAATTTTGCCAAGATGGCGACTGTTCTATTGAATTCATATGGGTCATTGTGAATCGTGTGAATTTAGTGAGTACTTAACATTACTCGCTGAAAATGTCAACATCGTTTATTCAATAGAATAGCAGCCATATGGGCAAAAGTTCTTCTCCTTGCAAGGGATCACCTGTAAGTTCCACCTCACTTTCTTATAACAAGCTACTTTAAATAATGCATTGAAAAACATATTAGGATAGTGTGATAAGGACAAACATTTCTCAGGTCATAAGATCTTCTACAAGCTCTAACCAAATGTTTTTTCAGATATTGAAAAAGGTCATGCCTATTCAATAGATGGTCCAAGGGCATATCAAGGTATTTCAGGCTTTTCACTGCTGTAATGTGCTTGCAGTCCTGTATTATAATCCAGGTTATGAAGCGGTAGACTTGAGGAGATTGATTGCGTTCGTAAATTAATTTTGAGTTTTTCTTGATGTATCAAATTGAAATTATTCAAAAACGTAGCCATGCATTGTTTGTTTTTTGATGTTCTACTCTGGTTTTTGGTAGCCCTTCTATGTATTGTATGTTCAAATTGTATCTTCCGTGGAAGAATTTGAAGTGCCATTACTCCAAGAACATAAAAGGACATGAATGACATGATGGGAGCTCTAAACTTGAAATGATAATTGCCATATTAGGTGTTGAATGTCAAAAGAAAATGGTATTCAATTGTTTTAAGGTGTTTTTTATTTTAATTTTTTCATGTTTTTTCCTGGTGGAAGCTTGCCGATAGTTACGAGCAACCTGTTCATATTTAGGCCTTCAGATACATATAGATATAGATTATAGATACATATTCATGATATTATAAAAAATTAACTTTTTCAACATAATTTCAGGCAAAATTATTGAAATGAATTTATCTGATCCATCAAATATTATAAATCATCCAAATGAATGAATGATGGTAAGAGGCTAAACAAGAAATTTCACTCACTAAATAGCTTTCTTAGAATTTCTCCTTGAAATTGAACTTTTTTTCTATCGTTTATGAATTTCCAGGTCATAAAAAATTCTATGCCAAGAATCACAAAGTGATGAAAGATATTTTGGAGGTAATCAAGGAAGTGAAACCCAGTGTACTAATTGGTAAGTTGAAACGCCCTATCAAATTTGCATTAGCTCTCTTCTCTTTATTTCCTTTTTCCATTACACCTTTCCACACCTGCCTATTCAACTTCTCTTTGGTATCGTGCTAATTTGCAGTGCCGGATTTAAGAGTAGGCAAACTAGGCGCGCTTAGGGACCTTAGGTCCTAAATCCGGCCCTGCTTACGTGTTCAAAATTTGGTTGTTTCCTGTATAATTATCATTGTTTTTCCTACTTAACATTTGGTTTTAGCTATACATTTTACATTATTCTCTTGAAATAATAATTTAAGTTATTCCGTTATTTATAATAAAATTATCAATTATGTTGAGCCATTCAAATAATCACTTGGCAGGCGTATTCATGCAATAATGAAGATAACAAAATAAATTATTTCCATTCCGTTTGATTAATATTATACTGGGTGGCATAACATTGAACATTTAGGACAACAGGGTTCGTACTCAGTGGTAAACCTACTGGGGGGACAGGGCGAGGCTACAGCCCACACAGTCAATGACTCCATGTTCCAAGCACTTTCTCCCCCACCATGTAATATCGCTTTTTGGAGACTTTTTGGGCCCGCTAGATCACCTGACCTCTCAGCTTTTGTTTTTTTCCTTTGGGGATACTAAAAGTCTAGAGTCTACGTACAAGAGCCGAAACTCACATGATCTGAAAGAAGTGATCCTAGCGGAAGTAACGAGTATCGCAGAGAAACTGTAGTGAAGGCAATGGGAAATTTTGAGGAGAGAATTTTTAAGTTTATCAATGCGGAAGGGCGTAATCTTCCTGAAGTTATCTTTCGTGTATGATTTTGTTTTCAATTGGGTACTTGAAAGCATCCAATAACGTAACTCGATAAATGTTATTTATAAAAAGTTCTTTGTTACAATTTTTTAAATATGACCATCCTTTTTGCGCCGCTCTGTAGTAAATTCAAGTGTACTCGTACCTTCTATCATCATATAATGCATCAATTCATTCAAGAATTTCTATTTCTATCCTGATCTAGTTGCAAGTGCAAACTTGAATTTCTTTTCCTACTTGCATGCGATAAGCATCATGCTTACAGCAAGTAGTATATTATTATGTTTTATCAATTTTTTTGCGGATGTGTAGAATTGAAAACTATTAATCAATATCTTATTCATTTACTTTTTCCAGTATACTTTGTTTTTTCTTCTATTGGATCGCTATAAAGCAATTTGAATTTGAAAATATATAATAGGAGGTGAAACATCGAATATAGAGTTCCAAAAAGTTTCTGATCGGACTTCACCATCTCTACCTTTAACATGTTACCAGAGTCTTTTGCGATGATCGACCCTCAACCCTCTACGATTCTATGCATTAGCAATAATAATAATTTAAAAATTATACTGTAATATGATTTAGTTGCACACCATTTTGTTTAAAAATAAGTTTTTATCAACTCCCTTGAATTTGTGAGCTTTCAGTTGTTATTCAAATTAAAATTTTATTGATTTAAAACTTGAAAGTTTAATTTTGTTTGCAATTTTCAGGTGCATCAGCCACTGGTGGTCTGTTCACGCCTGAAATCTTACGAGAAATGGCAAACAATAACGAGAGACCCATAATCTTCGCCCTCAGCAATCCCACGGATAAGGCAGAGTGCACAGCTGAACAAGCTTACGTTAACACTGATGTGAGAATTCGCTTGAAAAATATACATATAATGGATGCTGTTTCTCACTAATGTTGATCGATTCGTTCAATTTCATCATCCCAGATAGTTTTCTTGTGAATTACAAACTTTACCCATCATGATAATTATTAAATAGAATACTTAATGTAGTAAATTATCATACTTTTAATTACTTTATTTTATTTCAATCAGAATACTTCTAATTATCAAATATCAAATACTATACATGATATGCAATACTTATCTACAGCTCTAAACCGCGATTTCGTGGCTTAATCTCGTTTTCACCAGTAACATTCAACATTTAGTACCACCAGTATCATTCTCATTTTCTATCTGTATCATTTAGTGGGTTAGTCTTGAATGGCTGTTTCACAACATCAACAAAAATTCTACTAATAATTCTCAATGTATTTTTTAATATGTTTGCTCAAATCATTCAACATTATAAAATGCCGTTATTCAACTTTATAATATTTCTAATGAACATTTTCAAATAAGCTAAACTACATGTTGCAATTGCAGGGGCGCTGTGTATTTTCTAGTGGATCTCCTTTCCCACCCGTAGAATACAAGGGCCGAACATTCAATCCGGGTCAAGGTAACAATGCCTATATTTTCCCTGGTGTAGCACTGGGAGTAATATGCACCGGAATCCACCACATCAGCGAAGAACTATTCTTGATTGCTGCTCAGGTAAATATATTAAAAAAATGGTTCAATACCAATTGTTAATGTTTTAAAAACTCCCGATTCATTAAAAAGTCGAGATACCGGTTTCGGTTGTTACTCCATTATCAATCTCTGGTAAACTCTGAGAGATTGAAAATGGTTTAACAACTGAAACCGGTATCTCGATTTTTTAATAAATCAGTGGTTTGACATGTTGTCTTTCCATTTAAAATTGTTGTAGTTATCCATTCAAAATGGATAACTACAACAATATCACCTTCACTACCATTCAAAAAGTTTTCAAAACTGATTGGTCAGAAAAAACGTAATAACATATTTTTGATTTCAAAAACCAGGAAATTAACATTCAAAGATATACCTCCCATTAACACTCAACCGTTGAGAGATAAATCACTGGCTCAACTATAACTAATAATTAGTCTTATTATTGAAGAATTATTCTTCTGCACGTTTTCATAAAATGTAGTTTGATTGTATATTACACTTTAAGACTAAATAAGGATAGTTTCCCAAGCGAGGCAGGTCGACATGTAGAGCCTGGGATATAAGCTATCTGAATACCGCAAAATTTTGTTACGCTTCCATTTTTTTATATATATAACTAATATATTCATAATAATGCACCAAAGTTTTCGATTCTAATGAAAAGTTTGTTTTTTACAGTCAGTGGCAGATTTTGTTGAAGAGAAAGATATTGAGCGTGGCAGTTTATACCCTCCTCTATCGAAAGTAAAAGATTGTTCACTGGAGATTGCCACACGTATTGCTCAGTATGCTTATGATAAAGGTTGGTAGCAAACAATAGGAGAATATACTTTGGAATTTATTACTAATATAAATCTATTACTAAAGTTCTAATTTACTTACTGTATAGTAAAAAAAATACTCATTTGTTCACACAAATTATGATAGGCTAATCATAATGAGATTTTTTAGAAGTTATTTCAATTTTATCATTATTATCGATTTTTTCTGAGGGTGACGCCTACATGGGCTTTTAGGCCTGTGCGTAGGTAATGAGAGGGATGATGATTATGAGAGTTGACGACTGCTTTTTAGGCAAGTCGAAGTGGCCGTTTTTATGTGATTGGTCAAAAACTGCTTCCTAGCTGAGGATCGAACCTCGGAAACTTTGATTATCAGACCGGCGTCTTATCACTTTTTCTCCAACGAGCCAACAAGCGATTGTCTTGAAATTTATCAAAATAAATTTTATTTTGTTCAAGTCTTGAAATATTGAGCATTAATCAAGTCAACAGAAATATTTTTGTTTTTATTCAAGTTGGAATATTCCTTTTTGAATTCTTGTATTTGTATTGTACGATTCTTTGTTCATTGGTTAGTCACATTGCATTCGATTTGTTATTTCATTGGAATTAATCACTTTTTCAGAGACCAAATTCACCTACATGATTGAACTCCTTGTGCAACTTTCTCGGACTCCTGATTTGATTTTATGTAGGGCAACAAATTCATTTCAAATGAGTATTGTCAATTATCAATTATTATAATAATTTAGTCGCCCTATTCATGTTAGTGCATTTTGTTACAGGTCTTGCCTCCCATTATCCTGAGCCCCAAGACAAGAAAGCGTTCATCCAAAAGCATATGTTCGACTATTTCTACGACTGCCCTCTGCCTAAGATGTACTCTTGGCCAAAGCAAGTAGAACCTAAATTAGTTCCTGTATCGGAAATATCTGGAGAACATCTGAAAGAGGATGTTCCAGTCAAAGCTTAATTCCATGTGTTAGAGAAGGGGTCGATTCTAGTCAGTTGACAGTTGTTAAGCTTGGCACTGACCAGAATTTGTAGGTCATTGTATGAATCGTTTCTCAACGATCACCTCTCCTAGAGTGGAAAGAATTTTTTGAAAAGAGCTTGGTAACAACAGTATTCTAATCTTCACAGCCAAATTAAGTTGATAATTTTATTTTGGAAGCGAAATTGAAGTTGGTTTTTTCTTTTATAGCAAAATATCATCATCACGCACTTTAGACACCATCTGATACCTCGTTACACTCAATCAAATTTAAATTTTAGGTTTTTCATATTCATAGAAAACTCAAAGCAATAGTTTTGTGCAGAGTGATGATTCAATGTTGACTTGTCTCTACCTTTTTTCAATTTTATTTATTAGAGAGCGATGGCTGTGAAGTGAAATGTTACTTATGTATTAATTTATTTTGAGTAGGTATTCTATATAGTAAAAATTCGATAATTAATAATTTTATTTAAAGAAGTTTCAACTGTATAAATTTGAAAGTAACTTTAGTTCAATGTACTGCCTTGATATCTCAATTTCTCATCCCGGTAAAATTATAGTTGGTTGTGTAGTTCTGTAATTAAAAGGGTACATCTTTTAGATTGCTTTGTATTTTTTCAGCTTTAAGAGTTCTTTGTGCTGTATATTTCTCAGTTTTTCTTGAAGAACTAGAACCTTTTATCATTGGAAACTACATTTTAATTCATTTCGTCAACATGGAAATATTTTGTGTAAATTAATAGTTGCTATTGTATTATTTATTCATAATCATTTATCACTTATCCTCAATCGAAGCAATATTGTAATGTTAGTAAAGTATTATTATAATTATTCGTGTAAACATTCAAGCTATTATATCATTCAACGAATCATTTCTAATTAATTCAATGTATGCTTATACAAAGTATTATTTTCAAAACTATCTGCCGATCGTCTAACTAGCAGGCTTGTTATAAGTGTGGCGATTTGTTTTGTTTGTAGGTAGTAGGATCTTTTAAAACAACTGTGTTAGTATGTTTGTGATGTATTCGTATCTAAGATTATTGTTGAATCATGTAAACATGATATAAAATTCTGATTAGATTACTGTTACTACCAATTAACATCAAGTACAATATGATAGGAATAACTTATTTTCAATAACTATACACTATAATACCGTAACCTTTTTGTCACTACTAACTATTGACTTGAATGCAAGAAACAATTTCTAAACTATGATTGAAATTTATTTCCATTCATTACAAAAATTCGAGGATTATCAGGTTGATACATACCTTGGGATTTTCCAAGCACACTCAAACTTGAGGGACACTCAAGTTTTGACGAATCTTCAATAGAATAGCTGATTCTATGTTAAGTATAGAAAATGTCAGCTTCTCTATTGACCATTCGTCAAAAATTGAGGGTCTCTCAAGTTTGAGTGTGCTTGGAAAAACTGGGCAATAGTCTCCCATTAAAAAATGACTCCGTTCATCAAGGGCGAATTATCTAATATTCTATACACAAAACTGATAATTTTGTAACAACCATTGTAAAATTCACTCTACACATTTTCTTGTGAAGCAAGCCCAGTGTGTTTCTTATGATGGTTATTACGACGTTATGTGTATCCAAATAAAATTAGCTATTGTGATTGAACTGTAACTTATTGTAGTTTATACAAAATGAATACCTACTTTTCAAGCAGTATTCAGACTCTGTGTTCATTCTCCAAATTTCATAGACAGAATTACTGTATAAGAAAATAATCAAATACCACCGAATGTAAGTTATCTTATAAACTTTTATAAATTCTGGAATCATTCAAAACTGATCAAACTAAATTTTTCAACTCATAAAATTCTTCATTTCTAAAAACTTACGAAGTATTTAGGCATTCAGTTTTGAGTTTAGCAGGTATAGACTCCAGTGATATTTTAATTTCGTAATTTTTATTTTGTGATTGAGTTACAGTAATAGTTATGAACATTAAATTCATTATTAAATGTTATTCTACAAGCTACTTGAATTTTTATTGTCTCCTCCCAGAGAACATATGAAACCATTTCGATGCGTTGAAGATCAAAAATGAGTTCTCTCCCCGTGTATGAATCTGAAGTTACTAATAATGATCGGTGAGTTGGTTGGTTTTCGAATCATATTCATGTGAAAATTTACTATCGTAGTGCTAAGCACCCTTCCGATTCTGAGTTTCTACATTATACAGAAAATCCCACATTATCAATTTGCATTCGCATCATGCGAGAAATCCTGAGATCGTACGTAAATTTCAATTCTAGTTCATATCCAAATTATGATTGAATGGGTATCAAGATTTGGTGCAGTGCATACAGAAAAATTACATCTAGCCTATCTTCCCATTCTATCTTTTCATCACATCTTAACTCTCTTCCCAGTTCTATCATTTTTACAAGAATTTGGATTTTTCAACTACATTCTCAGTTCTCATTATTGACTCGAGCAAGTAGGCTATAATTAATTATAACTGGTGAAAATAATTTGGATAAAATGGAGAATAGGTTATTATTTCATCTACCACTACTGGAATATCTCTACCTAATTTTCATAATCTTCATTGATGTTTTATGTGTATTTACTGATTCTTTTTTATATTTCCAGAAAAACATAGACATGATTTCAATTAAATAGTCTGCTTGGAGCAATTTTTGAGTTTGAGAAAAGTGAACGTGGAACACAAATTTCATGAGAGGAAAGACATTATATCAATTGAGTAATTTATAACTCAACAAGAATATAATATTTCAAAACTGTTCTGTGAACGAATACTTCAATATTATAGATTAATGAATAAGTGCATTGCATGTTTATTTTTCATGTACTGCGTGGAGTGGCCGTAATCGAGTGGATTAGACGCTGGCTTTATAATCCAAAGGCCCGGGTTCGAATCCCGGCCCGGACAAGATATTTTTCTCAGGCCACTCCCGTGTTTCGGATGGACACGTTAAGCCGTCGGTCCCGGCTGCCTAAAAAGCAGTCGTTAGGTCATGTCATATGCCCTGAAACTGATCAGGTGCGATCTGAAAACTCTGACACCATATCTTAGCCAGCAAGTTCACATGGTATTATAATAGTATTATTATGTACTGCGTGTGCCACAAAATATTTGGTATGAAAAAATGATTCACTTGAGAATGGTAAAAATGCAAAAACGTTCAAATATGAAGGAATGTAATACAATTATTTCACGAATTCTATTTTAATTATCAGGCCTTTTCCCTGAACGGCAATTTTCAAAAAATGTGTAAGCTACCGTAATTAATTGTATTTATTCTAGTGTTTAATAAACAATAATTTGATCAACATAGAAAATTCCATTTACTATAGTCCAGTGGCGTAACAGTTTTTTTTCGGGCCCCCCGCAAAAATATTTTTGGGCCCCCCCTCGCAAACATAGTTTGGGGCCCACCCAAAACGACTATGATTTCAAGACTTTTTTACTACTTTGAACAATTTTGTACCTTGTTCTAATGTGTATTGAATTGTTTTATGTCAGAAAAGTCTTCGTATTTTGCCCAGCTCACTGCTTCGCGGTCCCCCCTGGCTCTCGGGCCTCCGCATTGCGGGCCCGGCTGTTACGCCACTGCTATAGTCTGTCCAAGCAGAAAAGAGCCTCTGGCAAGATGGGAAAATTACTTCAGCTTGGTCAATATTTGTTCAAGAATTATAAATGTGGTCTTAATAATAGATAAAATTGATAATTTTTGAACCAATATTGACCGAGCTTGAGTCATTCTCCCATTTTGCCAGAGGCTCTTCTTTCCTTGGACAGACTATATTTATAGTATGAACTTATGTTTTTATCATTATCATTTATTGAAATGGATACTATGTACACTATAATTACTGAGTCAAGTAATTTACAAGACATGATGTCAACTAGTACCTATCTACTCCTTGATTTTGTCTTGATCATAATTTTCTAATTACCATTTTCATCATCATGACAAGTATTAAATACAAATAGTAAAAGTATAAGCTATAGCCTAATTAACGCTTTAATGTATTGAAAAAATGTTGAATTACCATAGGCTATATTATTCAATGATTGTGTATTGTATCGTTAAAAATTCTATATCATTCTCTTTTCAATTCACCTACCGTGTTGAACACAATTTTTTAATTATTCATATAGGCCGACCGTAGGCTTAAAATGATATAATGGCTAAAAATGATCTGTTGAATACAACAATCCTTTTAAAAAAATTATGAAGTTAACATTCAAATATGTTGAATACATCAGCATATTCATTCGTAGAGCTTGAGTGTAAGTAGCGCAGGTTTTGAAGATTCTACTCTGCTGCTACAACATTGTGTGAAATCTGCTTTGTCTTATCATTATTCTACTTGATTTTTTTAAAAAAAGTCAATGTCCAATTAGAAACGGCAGTTGCTATTCTAGTACCATACCTTCACCGAAATTTGTTTGCCTGGGTCAGTGTGAGATCGAGATAAAAATAGGGCACCGCTGTTAGCTAGAGAAGCGCACATTTACTTTTGCTTTTTTGCTCTATGGCTAATAAATAATAGTGAAAGTGTTAGTTTATAAACCGTGACTTATTTATTCTTTGCAAGTATGGAAAAACACACTATATATTTCGCAGGTAAGGAAAATTATTGTGCTACTCCCAGTTTGATAATTTATTTAACAAATTTACAAAACAATTTTTTTGGCAAGGTACTGTACCTATAGTGAAATAAATTATTTACTTCTATCATTCAGATTTGACCAGATTGAATTAGTAGGATCATTACTAGTTGACCTTTGACTTGAAGAGATTTACTCATCAATAAATTGAGCATATACCGTTTCACAAAAATAAATTATAAATTTACAGGGATTTTTACTAGAAAATTATTTTCCAAAACGCCGGAAGAAGATCCGGTCCTTCAAATCTGGAAATACATAATGTACCTACCGGTAAATAATATGTGTACCGTTACCGTACCTCGCTGAGAGGTACCGGATCGCATTTTCCATTTTATACAACATGCCTAGCAAAAAGGTACCGGAACGCCTTAATAAAATGAATGTGCAATTATCTATACACAGCCCATCGGAGGTTAATGAAATAACCGATTCTTCTGTAGGTAGGCCTATTATTTGTGATGAAATAAAATTTTATTAATGTTGGACAAAATAATAAATATAATCCAAAATAATTATCATAAATTAATTATACCTCATAACTCATATCAGTTCTCTCTCGATCTCTATTGGTGCTATTAGTGGAACCAGGAAACTAGTTCTCTCTAAAATATCTATTTGTAGACCTATAGCATTTTTGATAATATATAGATAAGAGAAATAGAACAGTGAGCTATATATTATGTAAAGGTATTCTTATTTAATCACCGGCCTTTATAATATAAATAAGTTATAAATTCAAATTAGAATAGTTTTTAAATACCGGTAAAAAAGTGGTAGTCACTATTTTTACTAAAAGCTGCAGAAGATTTGTAAGCTCACTTAACTTCTATCATCATTTATTAACTATTTATAATCAGCCATGCCTTGTGAGAAAAATTATAGCCAAGTCCGGCAAAAAAATGACTAGTCCGACGACACTATGCCGACACTTTTCCGCTCTTTATCTTACTAAATCACAATACCTAATAAGTTAAAATATTTGCGATTCAGTCAAACTAATATTAATTCTTTATATTCATCGATTTTTTTACCATAATACGATAGTTGTTAATTTCATCTATAATAATAATTTGGTTCCTGCTACAGGTGGCCAATATCTGGATTTGAATTTACCGCTCTTAACGTAAATCTCACCTGTAATTAATAATATTATGAATTACTCATTTGACCAAAAAATTATTCCATTCTCAATTTTTACGAGTTATTTTGTTTTCTCTATATTAATGAGATGATTTAATTCATTATCGATCTTTGAAATTTAAGGTTGATAAAATTTAGATAAGTTACTTTGTGATTGGTAGACTTGTTTGAGTCAACGTTCATTTGCAAAATCGGGTTAATCATGTGTTGATTATCTCAAAGATTGAACATGGACCTTGAAAACTACTTTTCCTGAATTTTTTTCTGATTCCTTTTCTGAAATTCTGTGATTCATATAGAGGAGTTCTGATTGTGTTGTGAGACTTTAAAGAGTTTGAAAATGACTACTAGAATTTCAGGAGCCAAAGAATCCGTCGAACAATCATTGTACGATGAATCAAAACCATGGTATGGTCCTTTCGCATGGGCAGAAGAGAAGACAGGAGTGAAACGTATTTATATATTCACCCGTATGTATACCGTCAAAATCTTTTGAAGTCATTCAATTTAATTGGTTAGCAGATTTAAGTAATCAGGGCTTATCTATAGCAGTAATTTCGCCAGATATTTGTAATAAATAAACTAATCCTCTCAATGTAGTCATTTTATGCTACCGGTAACTCTTCTACTTAGCAAAGCACTAAATTCATGGATTTGATTACACTGATGGGTTTTACTGATCAATTTTTTTATTTGTTCTACACGCTACACCAGTTGACCTTATCTGACTAACTCATTTTTTTGTTCGTTCCGTATAAGAGTAAACTCTAAAGAACATACATCAAACAGTAGGCTACTTCTCTAAGATACTGTTTCTGTTGACAATTTATTGGTTAGAAAAATTACAAAGTTCTAAAATAAATTGAACTCAGTTTGACCATTGTTCGCTACGTGTTTGTTGAGAAATTAACATAGCTTTATTGTTAAGTTTTGTTTCGTTGTCTGAAAATCATTATAGTGAATATTAGTTGAGTAAGTTGGAACTGACAAAGAAGTTGACTTTACTAACTGGTCTTTCAACAATCTATTGTTTTTTGAGTTTAATAAATAGGATTTCAGTACCGTAACTAATGTCAACAAACAGAATCTTACTGTCGGGTAAATACCTTTCAATTCATGTTTTTTTATAAATTATAGTTTTTCTTGATTTGATTATTAAAGGACAACTAGGCCATAATCATGATCAATTAACTTATTATTTTAAAACTTTAGATTGGGAATTTTGTAACATCATTTTATTATAATTTCCCCACTTCTTTGGTTGATAACTGCGTCTTTGGAGAAGGATGCTTTACCTATTAGGAATACCTTTAAAACAGTACTGTATCAATGTGATTTATCTCTTACTTACAGCTATTTATTGCAATTCAATCTTGATAAACTTCTTTGTAACGTCTCAATTATATTATTTCTGATAAGCTTAACAGCCAAAGGTTAATGTCTAATAAATTTGACATGTATCTTCATTAATAGGCCTAGGCCTACATGTAAGCCGATTCATTATTATTTCGTTTATTTTTATACATTCTCCGACAAGTTATAGGCCTGTATGTACTTGCTCAGTCTTACAATCTGTTCATTTGTGGTTTTGACTAACCACAGAGTGATTTATTCATTGCTTTTTAGTTATATTTTGATAAATCAGCTACCTAGTTCCTAGTTGTACTAGATACATTGATTCTAATTCACGTTATGCAAGACTTGAACTGCATACTGCAAGAAAAATCGACATTATGATTAATCAATATTTAATTGGTATTGGTGAGTCGAAATACTTTTGTATGTGTCTTTTAGTAAGGTAAAATACCCAAATAGCGGACGCTTAAGGTGTTCTAGCACTGAAAAATAGTCATAAAATTGCATGTTACTTTATTTGAGATAAACCCGTCTTCAACTGGCGTGCTAATTGTAACGTAATCGTTTTTCACCAAATTTCATGTAAAAATTGAGATTTATAAAAATATTGTAACTTTTTTTGAGAGTCACATGTTGAAAATCAGCTTTTTGACTTGAATCTGGACACGAAACTCCCTAACATCGGACACTCAGTATGTTACCAAATTTAAGCTTAATGAGCTACTAAATTATGTAGCATATATACAAAGTTCAACTTGGAATGCTTCTCTATCATTATAAAATGGCTCTGAAAACTGGCTTCAAAGTTATTTTATTGATATATCTGAGTAAAAGTTTATACTTAGTTTTGTTCCGATATTTCAACTATTTTCTATTGGCCTACTAAATATGGTAAACATGGACAAAGTTCAAAATGCTTCTCTATCACTATATAGTATTAATCTAAAATATCCAGTTTAAAAACTCCTTGTAGAAACTCAGTCAAATAGCGATATTTCAACCATAGTTTATTGGTCTATTAAATTGTAGCACCGGCCGAATTTTAGTATAGGACTACTTCTTTGTCATGAATTGTGAATCGGCAATGACTTGGTAACGGGTTAAAATATGCATAAATTTTAAAAACAAGAAATAAACAAGTTCAAGCTAAATTTCGGAGATCCATTTTTTATATTTTAGATCATAGATATCTAACTTTTAATAATTGAAATAGATGGCAAATATATTCAAGTTTGTCATGACATAAGAATACATAAATATTTTATTTTCATACATTGAATAGGAAGCTCAAGGCATTCACTTGATGCCTCTTGACACCTGCCGCTACATCGCATCTATCTACTTTTTCTATAATTTTTATTTTTTGATGGAAATAACTGATTTTTTCCCCGCGTACTGTTGAAAAACCGACCAATAACAAAGGGCTAAGCGTGCGGTAAAGTTTCTAATTCTTGGATTGTTAGACTGATATCAGAAATGTGCATTTTCTATCCTACAGTTTGAAGTTCCTTGACTGGTTTTGTTACTTTTAGAATATCTTTCATTTGAAATTGTAGATGATAATAAAAATCCTGTCATATTCAAAAAAAATTACCAAAAATATGACATCAAGCTCTAGAAATGGTTCGCTTGAAACTTATCCAAAAAATTTTCAAGATAAGAAGCTTGAAAGCTTACTAATACTTATGTCGATAATTAATAGAATTTTGTCGATGAAATAAATTGATAAGAATAGGCTTTTAGCTTTTAGTTTTTCTTCAATGTAGAACATTGAACAAAAAACCTGATAATTATTGAAGGAATTCATGGAACCGCATCATCATTTGACAAATTTATGCCTAGTCATGATTAAAAAAAAAAAATTAATTGAAGTACCGTAATCAATAATTCTATTTATTCTACATTCCTGTCATGAGCATTTGCGCAATTACAACAGGTTTTAAGCTTACTTTTCACAAGTGTGAAGTTATTTGAATAATATTTGAAACATTTTAAAATATTAAAGACTTGACTGTGAAACCCCTCCACCGGAAGATGTTGTAAAAATCACACTTGAATAAATTGGAACTTTGGCTAATCTGAGCAATGTTTTGTAGCTGTTTTTTATAAAACTCAAAATAAAATTTCGAAGACTGAATAAAAATCACAGCTTGTTTGTAGCAGACATGTTTTTTACTAGTGATGTGGGTCGGGTAAATACCCAGCGGGTAGGTAAATATAAATTGGTTATTCACCCGAGGCCCGGGTAAATGCCCAAAAACTGGGTATTTATCATTTTTATTGAATTTAGAAAAGACTCAGTTGTCTTTTTGCATTCAAACGCCTTCAATGATAGTGAAATGATGACAAAATGCAAACAAAAATGTTTTATATAGTGACTATTAGCATTTAACTTCAGAGCATCATTGACATAAATACCCGGGTACTGGGTATTTATGATTTTATTTGTTTCTGTGTTGTTAAATCTTATTGAAAATTACAAAAAAAATGTTTTTTATTAATAACTATTATTTAGCGTTCAAAGAGGGGAATTTGACCTAGTATCACTTTTCACTTGCAATCCATTTTCTAGGGAAAAATCATAATAAAACGAAATAACAATAGAAGCATGTTCACTATTTTTCTAATGTGGTGCTGTCATGATTTCATTGATAAAGACTGACTTCATTGACGATTTCGTTGAGAAAGCATCACATTATGCCATTGATACGAGCGAATCTGATTAAGGGTGGATGGTAGTGGACGGCCAACTGCCGAACGGCAAAATCATGCCCCATAAGAACAATGTAATTTTTATCAATCTTTTGGAGCAGATAGCGCCGTTATTTATGGACAAAATTACACGTTCTTTATGTGATTGGAAAAACATAAAACTGATTATTTACTCAGTTTTTTATTGAGATTTCTTTTATGATACCGTATAGTCTGTATAAGCAAAGAAGACATTCTGGCAAGATGAGAAAATGACTCCAGCTCCAGAAATATCAGTTTAAAGATTATAAATTTGGTCTCAAATTGTAGATCAGAATGTTTCCTATAATTTGAGACCAAATTTATTATTTTTGAACTAATATTTCTGGAGCCATTTTCTCATCTTGCCAGAATTTTTTCTTTGCTTGGACAAAGAATACTTAATACTAAGTATTATTTAGGCTAAATATTTCCAACAGAACAGAAAAGACCTACTTCATCAGGAAAATATTCAGCGAAATTTTAACGTGAGGATATTATTCAGGAATCTTTTTCATGAAAAGCCTACATCCAGGACACCTGAAAAACATTTCTTACAATCTAAAACTACACGGGCTCTATCCCAATCTATGCCAATAGGCCTCTCATTTTTAGAATGTTGATAAAATAAATTTCCCAATGAATTAATTTTATTTGAAGTTAAATGTTTTAGTTTGATCCATTTTTATGCCCTTTATCAGCTTCAAGAAATATTTCAATATTATTTGTTTCCATCTACAGAATTTTAATTCATGATTCAATTAAAATTACAGATTTATTCCAATTTCAAGTAAATACATAAAAATATGCATAGAACTTCCATAGGTTTTTCTCGACACAAAAAAATCTCAAAAACATTTTCCAAGAGTTAGTTTCTTATGTTTTTAAATAGCCTTAATATGCTTCGCGAGATTTTCAAGTTTGTAACTATTGGTTTTAATTTTGTTCTAATTTATTATTTTTATTTAGTAGCCTATAGTTTAGAGTAGAAATATATGCATAAAACTCCTGCAGAGTTTGTCCAATCTTATTTACCCAGTTTTTTTCATGAAGAGTCCTATTCATTCAAAACTTCAAGTAATACTTAAAAAAACTATATAAAGTCATTGAAAATAGCAAATAAGTTTTTATAATATTATAACAATACTATTACTATGCCAATATATCATCAATGCCAATAATAACATATTCAGGGGTACAAACATCAATGATTCAATAAATACCCAATATACCCGGGTATTTATGAATTTTGGGTATTTGCCCGGGTATTTACCCCAAGTTTTAAATACCCGGGTATTTTACATCACTATTTTTTACTACTCTAAAAGAACTGTAAAATCGCGATATGTGCCATTCTAAAAACATTGACTGCATTATTGAGACAATCAGTGCATCGGCGCTGCGCTGTGTTGGGTGACGCATTTGGCAATGGCAAAGATACTAGCGCATCGCGCTGACGCCACTTATAAGAATCCAGCCGAGGCCTACGGATGGCATTATAGCATCCACCTATAATCCTGAACAAACTTCTAGCAATATTATATTCTCGTTGAATACAAAGTTATTAATTATTTTAAAAGTAGAGACTGACAAAAATAACATTAAAAATAAAAACCGACCGTAAAAGAAATTGTTGTTTCTAAATTTATTATTTGATCATGTCTTTTTTTTTCTTTGGATAAGAGGTATGGGAACGCTGTTCCCCCTGAAATCAAGCCCTGCCTGTTTGTACATCAAGTGTTTCAGTATATACATAAGTGTGGTGAAGTAAAATGCATCAAGCTCTCTTGGAGTGCGAAACGCGAAAGAGTACAGCACAACCTAATGTAAGTTGTAAATATCAGACAGTCTTTACATTTATTTTTCAGTTAAGGTGGTGAGGCTCCAAATTGAACTACCAATTGTCGTTTAAAGCTATTCCTTTTGAAGACTGTAGATTCTTATAGTATAATTAATAGAGTTTAGAGAATGGAATTAACAATATACTTTGTGTTATCTTTTTTTAAATCTGTTTCAGTGGCTATATGCTTCCTTGGGGTGTACTTGGTGTTCGGCTGGGCCGCACAATTGGTGTGCAATGTTGTGGGTTTCCTGTACCCTGCATACGCCTCCATGAAAGCTCTTGAAACGCCACAGAAAGGTGATGACACCAAGTGGCTCACCTACTGGACAGTTTTCGCATTTTTTACTCTCCTTGAGTATCCTTCCGACCTACTCCTCCATTGGTTCCCATTCTACTGGCTTGTCAAGGTAACTCAGCTTTTATTATATTGTCTTTATATTCGACTCTTGAATGATGAAATTTATTTTCTTAAGAGCTCGCTTAAGTACTTGCAAGCTAGACAATTGCAAAGACACAGCCTTTCGGAATTGCTCAGTAATTAAATCAAAATGATATCCGCTCTATCACTCTTCTGGTGTTTAGTTCTTCTCTAGCGTCTCTTATCAGCTATTGTTTGCCTTAGGTCTTATCAGACCTGGCAACGTAAGATGTGTAAATGAAATATTAAATATCTCTGTCTCAAACACACATCTGGCAGAACTTTTCTCCATCATAGCAATGCTGCATTCTGAATGGCTCCATTCTGATTACCGCATATGTTTGGCCTGCATTTGAGATAATATAATAATGATATGTATCTGTGAGATAATATAATTAATTGTGTAACAAATTCAATCAGTATTTTTTCAATATGTGGTGTCTCTTTTATGTGAATTCTCTTTCTTATCTAGCCTAATTTCTAGCCTATTCCGGCAGGGACAGGGGGCGGGACGGATGAAAAAATGTGTTTAACTATATTGAAAATAAAACTCAACTAACTTGTGCGTGAAAAACCCCATCAACACTGGCTAGTCCAAAAAAGTTGATATAAGTCAAGTTAATCTGCAATAAAACTTCCATACACATTTTCTTAAAAAATCCAAATTTTTCTCGTTGGAATTGAAACAATTTTTTATTTGTAAGTTATGCTGAATGATATGGTAAGCGAAGGGCGGATAAGCGAGGCTACTTTATTATAACATTTCTCGCATGTTAAATAATATTTTCATCATTTATCAATATTATTTTCTCACACAATACAAAAACACACTAGGCAAGTGACTGCTAATGTTGGATCAGAGGCTTACTCCAATTGCCAGGATGTATTCATTTCAAATGCGTTTAGAATTGAGAATCAACAAGTTTTTTGGGGGGTTTGAATATGTTGAGATATATTTTATAATAAGTAGCTGGAAAACGATGACTTCAACTAATAAAGTCAGTCATTGGATATCAACAGTTGAATATTGATTAATGCCGTTGAGTATTGGATAGAAGATGCTTAGCATTAGAACTTTATTTTATATGGCATGAATTTCAAACTTTCATAAACCTCAACAACTTGCTAAAATTGTTTTTTTTATTTCAGTGTGTGTTCTTCATTTGGTGCTTCTTGCCTTTGGAAAACAATGGTTCGGTGATACTATACAATAAGTTAATCCGACCCCAATTTCTTCAATATCAGGGAAACATCGATAATGCTCTCACCAACATGGCATCATCAGGTAAACTGACTAAATACTGTTTGATTTATCAAATTTCACCAATTTTTCAAATTTCATTGAACATAAATATGTATATCTCTACTCAGGCTACTTACTATTACACTATCTTGATTACTTTACTATTATTTTGCTACTAATTGATTTTTTTAATAGTTATTGAATAGTGTTCTCCATTGTAGTTACTATTAATAGCTTCACGTCTAGAATGATTGAATAATGTTATTCAGATAACAACAAGAAATGTAAAATTAGAAATGGCTATGTTTCATATGTTTGTGCAACAATATAACTATTCAATTGACAATGAAACTAATGATATTAGTGGATGATGATTATACAAATTTTGAAAATGTAAGCCTGAAATTTTATGTAAACCGAATAGTGTTAAATTATTGATGATTATTGGCGTGTTCAATCTTGATCTGCAAAAAGTGCCAAAAATTCTACATAACCAAATTAGTGTTACATTTTTACCAGAAGCGTTGACTAAGGGTTTATACGTCAATGTATCAAAGGTTTAATAGGTGTATGAAATTTCATATTTTCTTCAAGTTTCAGTTTTTTAAACAAAGAATAGGGAATTGGAGTTTGAACAAAACATTTTAAACTTATAATTACGTGATGATCCGGATGTTTTGGCAAATATGTTAAATGTTTCATCTCCCTCCTAAACCTCCTCCTCCTCCTCCTCCTCCTTCTCCTTCTTTTTCTTCTTCTTCTTCTTAAACTCCCCTTCCTAATGAAACCTGCATTCTCCTGCCCATTCCTTAAGACCTTCATTAACTGCTCTCAATCCCCAACTCCACTACCTTAAACAGATCTATTCCATTGATGAATGTCTTAAATTTCCAGCCAGTAAGTTTGTTTCCAAAAAATTGCTGGAGAACATGGCAGGTGAAGACAAGAAAGCTGAATAACTTCAATCTAGGTGCTCGTTTTTCCATTTCCGGCTTTCTCTGGTAATGAACTTTTACATCTAATGCATGCTTTCTATTTTGGGAGTTGATGAATTACAATTTTTAATGGCATTAGTCAATTTCCACTTAGAGCAATTTTTTATTTCGGTTGTGGCATGCATTCTAAAAATGAGTGTAGAGGTACATTATATGTAATCAAAATTGAAGAATTTAAGCTCTGTTGACAGAGTGTTAGAAGTGAATACAAACATCCTCTTCCTACCCCGATTAAATTACAGTTCTTGGATTATTTTTTTAAAAAAAACTTTGACCCAGTCTTCGCTGAAAAATACAATCCATGAAAAAAGTTTTAAGTCCAAACACTCGCTGAACAGAGAATGTCACCCTTCAAAATTCCAAATTTTCCTGTCTTGAATAAGTGTTTTATCTGTGTTTTGGTGTTCTCGGACTTTCTAAATTGTAAAAGACTTTTCTGAATCTAAATTACAGAGAATAATAATCAAGAACTTTCACCATGTTTCCTATCGGCGAAACATGGTTATGTTAGCGAGGTGGAATTACCTTCTGGTCTCCCCACCAAATAAAGCCATACGCTAATAATAATAACCCTTCAAAAGAATTCGTCTCTTTGAAGATAGAGAATAAGTGAATGGACTGTTCAATAACGAATAAAAATGATCGACGCGCTATCCTGAACTGATGAATTGACAATTAAATATTACTTCATTTCCACTTTCAAATGTGACTGAAGGTACGATTCCTAAGTGGCTCTAAATTCGCTACTAGAGCTGCCCAGCTCTAGCCATAACAACTATATTCACTTAGGCTCAACTATATTATAGATTTTTACTCTAAAAATACTATTATATTTTACTTTTACATTCTAAAAATAGAAATTCAATTGAAAGGCAGTGATTGTTCGGTAGGTTATTTATTATATTGGTTTGGTTTTTATCCTGTAAAATGGGTTGATTGGTTTTTAATTTCTATATTAATTATTGAAAAATACTTCAAAGTGGGGAAAAAATATTATACATAATTTGAATAGATTTAACATCCTCATCGGAATACGTTGTACTCCTAGGCTGTATATGCATTTGTTTGTTTGTCAATGGCTCAAAAGCCCAAGAATTATTTAATTATTTTACAGACACTAATAACTTATTGGTTAAAAACACAGACTTATGTCCAAAACGTCTTCATACCAAATTTTGATGAATAATAAAGTTCGAAAGTAGGTTATTTTTCCGTAGTACTTCAAGAAGGGTCTTGCCCTACCAGCTGGTTGCCAGTTTCTTATTCACTCCACTATACAGTCCGTCCAAGCAAAGAAGACGGGAAAACGACTCCAGCCCAAAAGCCATAAATTCTCAAACAGAACCCACAGTCCCCGAACCAATACCGACCGAGTCGAAGCCACCAAAATTCAGATTGTAGCGAATTCAATTTTCTATACTTCTTTCAACATGCCCAACCAGTCTAGATGTGATAAAATTTTGTGGAATGCTATTGAAAACTCTGTTAGTATTATAAACTTATTGTTTTCTGCAAATGTATCGGTCAGCTCGGGGACATTCTACTCTTGGACTTTGGATATTGTAAGGATCAGAATTCTTATTCATGAATAGGACTAACCAGAGATCATGCAGGGTGGCGTAGAAAAACGGGAATGCTGAAAATGTATTAGCCAAGAGTGGAATTTTTAGAAAATCACTTTTAAAATCACATCTGTTAAGTGTTGTCCCTTGCGCCTCACTTATAATTCAATCGTTTTTGAAGACTAAAAGGTATCATTCCCAAGTGGCTCGAGCTGCTTGGCTCTAAATTCGCTGCTCGAGCGGGCAGCTGGTGAAAATCACTTAAAAATGACTTGAAAAGGGTGAATTTCACTATTTTATTTATTTATTACACATTTGTAGCCCTTATAACATGGTGAACGTTTAGAATGTAGTTATGTGAGTAGACTTTTGATGACTAGAGCCTGCCCGGCTGTAGCTGCGCTGCTCTAGTCATCAAAAGTCTACTCACATAACTACATTCTAAACGTTCACCATGTTATAAGGGCTACAAATGTGTAATAAATAAATAAAATAGTGAAATTCACCCTTTTCAAGTCATTTTTAAGTGATTTTCACCTTTTATTGATTATTTACAAATTTTTAGCCCTTACAACACTGTGAACATTTATAATATAGTTATGTGAATAGAGTGGTGGTGGCTAAAGTAGTGCAGCTAGAGTCGGGCAGCTCGAGCAGAGAATTTAGAGCCGGGCAGCTCGAGCTCACTTGATTGAAGAGAAAGGGAATTATAAAGTTATTTCATCCAAATTGAAACGATTTATTACAATTTACCTAGTTAAAAATTATTAGCAGGGGAATTATCGTATGTTTTCGTTAAAATAGCAAGATATTATTACTTGATTAGATTTAAAGTGGGAACAAATTTTACTTGAGGGAAAACTAGCCTTATCGAAATTTAAATTTTTTAAAAATTGTTTTGATAAAACAATTTCTAATTGTCCAATTGTAAAAAAATATATTGCTCTTTGATTTGAATAAATGAAAGAACTGTTGCAATTACATTGATTATTCTGCTCACAAAGATTTATTCTCTATTTACAGATTCGAAATGTAAAGGATTCTAAGCGAATTCACTCATTTATACATGGCGCTTGTAGTAAAGTGGGGTGCAGTGGCAACGTATGACACAATTCAATGTTTAAAAAACTCCTATATGTTGAAAACTTCAACTTCTATTTATTAAAAACATTATTTTTATGGTGTTGTTGGAATTGAATGAACGAAAGAACTCTGATTTATTAGTTCTTCAACTCTCTCAGTGTTTCTCTCATTTCTATCTTGTTTGTATTCGGGAATTCTTACTGTTTCATGTCTAAACGTAGTTTATTATTGAAAGTCTTTCATGTTTTTTGTGTATAATATACTGTTTGATACGACTCAATTATGTTTCTCCTTTCTTTGTTTATATTGTTAGAGAATTAGAGAATAATATAATGTGTTGGGAGAATTTCATGGCCTCTCAGCTTTTTGAGTTCAAATGATAGAATTTGAATTCAATGATGTTATATCATTTGATATTATTAATAATATAATTTTATGTTATTAATACAGCATCCTATTCATAAGTTTCTGAGAATTGATGAGGGCCTCTTCTTCAACTGTTTTTGAGCGTGAATTGACAAAATGAAAATATTGAAAAATTCTTTTTGGGGATTTTGTGATAATATTTCAGCTTTAGCTTTACGCATGAATCAATGTAAAGCTTTACTCAATATTTGATATTGCTCAACTGAGATTTTCGAGTCTGGTGAAGAGATGAGGACTCAAATACAACATCTTCTACAAGTTATTGAATAAAACTATCTCTTCTTTATTATTTTATATGTTGGAGAAAATATTCAAGTTTCAGGGTTGATATTATTATGGATGTGGAATAACAAATCGACTAACTAATGGACTGGAATTCATAATCAGGTATGAATCAGTGTAGTGCAAGTGGTTTCAAGTGAAAAAGAAGCAGAGCAGTGATAAAGAAACAATGAAATCATGCTTTTCAGTACTGATAATAGGTGCAGGTTATTTAAGTTCACATAAAATGAACATGAGCAGTAAGAAATTTTAATGAGAGTGACTGTATTTTTTTATTTTATTTTGTAAGATGAGTTGGATAAAATCTGATCATTAGTTTCAGGACTAGATAGCAGTAGTATTTACAAAAGAAAGTTTTTAGAATTATTAGTCAAGAAATTTGGGTTTTTTCTATTTTAAATGTTCCAATATTCAATGATAGGTATAAAATGGAAATTTTTTTTAAACCTATGAGTGGTTATTTCTATAGAAAAATCTGAAAATGATTATTGAGAAAATCAAATAAGAGACTTGGGTAGGGACTGACAGTAATTTACTAAAGAATTATTTTTTGGGGGTTCAGTAGGAACTAGCTTGTATGTTAATGATGATACAAAATTGAAAACTCTTTCGAAATATTGAAATCACATCTTACCAGTCAATTTATCGCTTGAAAAATGCTAATATTATTTAGGAATTTTTGACCTATAGGTTCTTGATTTAGAGATATGGAACCTATATCTTGTATATCATGTAGTCATAATGGACGTGAGAAATTTTTCTGTGAACTATCACCTCTTCTTCTGATAACAGTACTTGATAGTATTTGTAAAAAGATGTATGTTTTGCTCAAACTGTAGAGAAGTACTGTACTATTATTCTATTCTCAGTTAGTAATAATCTAATCTCTGTTGAAAATTCAAGTTCAAAGATAATATCAGTGATGAACGTGTTCCTCTTCACAACAAAACCCATCATTTTAGAATAGTGCAAGAGTGACGAACAAAAATATTTTTCTCACGGCAATTGACAACTTTCCAATTTTATGATAAAACAAGAGCAATAAAATTTAATCTTCACCTTCCTAATATAATGTATGTTGATAATAATAATAGGCAACAGTGGAATGATCATTTTAGTCAAGGTCAATTGAAACACTATAATTAAGATTTATCACGTAATTGATGGTTTTTGTGAACAAAAAAAGTATTATTCTCAATCATTTGATTTGAGAATTTTTTGGGGAGTATTATCGTTAGAAATTACTGTTGGACAGTTCAAATCAGCAAGCATAATCTGTATTATGCGCCATCATTGATTTTCTACATATATTATTGACGCACTCATTCAATCCTTTTGAGTCAAACTTTCGCTGATTAAAGTTATGTATCGACTTTTACTTGTCCGCGTTATTATTACAGTTTCATAGAGTGCATATTGTTTTATACGATACCGGTATTAATAAGTGTGTGTGCATATTATGTATTCATTCTCTCTCAATATTTTAATCTACAATTCCATTATTGGATAGGAGCCAAATTTAGTGGTGTTGGGTATTTGATAGTGGTTTGTTGAAGATAAACTCCTTATCGAGATGAAGTTGGCTCGTCAAACAAATGTTTTGAAGATCTTGGCTTCGAGGACTATCACTCACGTTGTACCTAATCCAGCTGAAGAATCAAACATAAGGTGAATATATTATATTACGGTACTTCAATATATTAGTTTCTACTAGCTAGAATTTTAATTGATAAAACTATTGCTACATCAGACTATTGACTATTTGATTGTGTGTCCACGTCCATACTTTTTTTATTTTCATTGGTTTTCTGTTGGTATGCAAAGAGGACATACTGGCAAGATGTGAAAATGGCTACATCTCAGTCAACCTATTGGTTTTAAAATGATATATTTGCATTCAAATTGTAGAGAACTTTGTTTTATTAGCCCACGAAAATCTACTAAAATTTAGGCTAAAAGTAATTAGATAACCTCTCCAATCACTCCACTTTTTTCTTTACTATTCGAGTGCCGTACATGAAGAGTAATATCACAGAATAATTATTTTTCAATAAGTCGATGGTAATACTTTCATGAACATTCAACTCTATAGGAAAAACGCTTATTACTGGAAATTATTCTGCTGTCTTTGACTGCTAACCCATAGAACAAGTAGGCCTACTGTATAGATATAGTCTGTCCAAGGAAAGAGGACATAGGTACTGGCAAGATGTGAAAATGGCTTCATCTCAGTCAACCTATTGGTTTTAAAACGATATATTTGCATTCAAGTTGTAGAGAACATTGTATTTGATCAAAAACTTTGCTGGGTGGCTCATGTGCAGTATCTTGAGCAGCGGCTACAAAATTTGACCTACGGTACACCTTTGGTAGGCTAGTCCTTTTGGTCGTGGGCACTGGTCACTGCAAGAACGTTTACCATGCAATCTTTGCTCTAATAAGGCATCTTGGCGTCTGTTGCTGGTGCCTCATCCAATGACCTGCGGCCATTTGCAGTCTCACAAAGAACACTTATTAAAACACTACTTTTAGAAAATATAAGTTTGGTAGCCTACTCTACTGATTTACTGTTCCAGGAGCTCCCAGTAGGCCTATTAAATACTGTATTCAACAGCTCTTCATAAAACCTTTTATTTTTAATAGCCTACTAAAAAGCAACTCAATATTAACAGAAATTCAGCATAATTACCCAACAAAAAACAGATTAAACTGCGTAAC
This sequence comes from Sogatella furcifera, assembly GCA_017141385.1. Lineage (NCBI taxonomy): Eukaryota > Metazoa > Arthropoda > Insecta > Hemiptera > Delphacidae > Sogatella > Sogatella furcifera. The sequence goes on along the minus strand of CM029548.1, from coordinate 35,464,066 downwards.
ATCCAAATCCTTAGTCCCGAAAACTCATTTTATTTGGCCCACTGGCACTGATAGATAGGTACCGTATTCTAGCAAGGGAGATATAAAAGGGTGATATTCCAGCAAGGGTGTAATGTGTATCATCATCGCCGCCAATGCGCAGACTAGTTAGCAGGTGGCTCCTCAGTATCGGCCCGGTGGCAGCAGAAACTCTGTTGCTGCTCCATAAAATTATTGCATAACGTCATCATTAAAATGATCCCGTCCTTACCTCTTGGTTTGTTCTAGTTTCTCATAGACATATAATTATGTTATGTTTCTTTTCATTTCTATTTTGATAGGATTCGCCCTCAAATAATGTCGCACATTATTGTAACTTCTACATCCAAGCTGTATAATTGAACGAGCGAAAGCGAGTTCTTACTTTTGACTCAAGGCTGAAGTCGTTGTCCGTCTGTTCGTTCGTTTGTTTGTTTGTATGTTCGACAATAACTTTCGAACGCCTCAATCAAATTCAAATTCAGAACATATATTCTTTATACTTTTATACAGGTCAAGTTCGTTGGACAATGAAATCGACCGACTCCTTCATCCTTTTTCAGCCAAAAAAGGATAAGCTCTCAGCAACAATATATCTATAATATATACTCCGGCATCTATTCAATTTCAACACAATAATCACGGCTGGAAAATGTCATAAGGAACTTGAATAATTTTTTTTGAGAATCCATCTGATTACAGTGGAACAGCTGATTAAATATTAGCGGCAAATTTGAAAATATTATCATGAGAAATAATAATGTTCTCAAATCAATAAATTTTTTCATGTGAAGTCATATGTTAATATTGATTCCAAAGTTTAAACATGTGATAGGAGTCTATTTATTTGAACAGCTGACAAAAGGCGGCAAATTTGAATTATTCTACCATTGGTTATTTTTTTCAAGTATTCATGTTGAAAGAAGTTTGTTGTTTGATTTCCATGCTTTAATAAGTAAGACTAATAAATAAGTCAGCCGTGCTTTTCTACGGGATTTGAAGAATGCTATTATTAAGGAGATCTCTAATAATTTATACAATTTTTCCGAATGGAAATACTGAACTATCAAAAAATTCCATTTTTTAACAAATCTCTACAATGTTTGTTTTCAATTTGATACACTAAATAATTTATAAATTCTGTTGAGTTTAGAACAAGAGGCGATCAATATGTCTCTACAGAGTGTTCCAAAAAGAAATAACTCAAGTACTATCACGGTGTTCTTCGAGCTGAAAGGAAACCGAACATATCATTGGCTAAACACCGAATTCTCCTTAGTTTTCCTCTAATCCGCCCTTCTATATAAATATTTCAAGACTTTCCATCATACCTAGATAATGGATAGACTCTACACGAAGTTTTAGTAGTATGTATGGTTTTCAGAAAAAATAAGGGAAAGTTATTACATCCATATTTGTAAATTTGTTAGAATTGTTCACTGATGACTGAACAAAGTTCAGTTAATAGGTCTACTCTGAATTCTTGCAGTCAAGTCGTCTTAAACAAGTAGGCCTACGTTCTTATTGGTGCATTGGCGGCAGAAGAGTTGCGGATAATGATGTATCAAAATATGATCAAACGATTCATCAAAATATACCATTCATAACTATATCATCACAAAGAGGAATCATTCATCAGTATTCAATAAATCTAGGTATCGTATTAGTATGATTTGTGGTTCTTATTTTTAAACAATTAAAGCCATAAGTTGACTTTGAGGGTTCGCACGCGAGTTCTTCAGCCCATGGGGCTTACTAGTTAATAGGCTATTATAATTTTTTCTGCCTTTTCTAATTATTTGAACTCTCTCTGATAGGCCTATGAAGTGACAATAATATTATGTTTCTTCAATTACAATATAATTAATTCCGGTTTGACGCAAATATTGAATGACGAGCTAAAATTTCTTTTGGAATTTTTAAAGACAACATAAAAATTCTGGCAATATATATATATATATATATATATATATATATATATATATACTGAAAGTAGTTTGTTTTGTGCAAATAGGCTACACGGTAATTTTTACAGTAGTCTCGATTCTCGAATAATCGATCTACAGTGACTAGATTAAAGATTGATCTTATATCAAGTCACTGTAATCGATCAGTTAGATGCTGCACTCTGGTAGTGAAGTGATGAACTATCTGAACATGGCGTGATAGCTGCGCAGGCAATGACAGTAGTGAATTTTGTTGCGCAGGTCACAGCAGCCTGATAATAGACGGACCGCAGTTTGTGAAGGTGCAGTTGATAGGGAACAGTCGGCAAAACACAACTCATCAATCATGGCTTCTGATCGACTTGGTCAACGTACCTTTGAAGAAGCCGCTAATTCCTCTACCGTTGCGAACAGCATGATTAGAGGAATTGACCACATGAGGGACCCACGCCTCAACAAGGTGAGTCGACATGCGCCCTTCTAACCTCAATTTTTATTATGACGTTTGGCGGTAGCAGCCTATCAATTCAAATTTTGAAGACCACAATCCTTTGACGTTCCTTATCAATGTTGATAACGTTGGCTACATGGACACCAAGGTCTATTATTTTTCAAATGGATGAAAATATAAAACGGAGTGAAGGCTTCATGAAAATTATAAATTTTTATTTTATAATAATAGACTAATTATTATTACGGTAGTCTACTGTAAGTAGGCTACAAAAGCAGGCAACCGAGAAGGATATCCTTAGGTTAACTATTGTTTTAGAAAGGATAACATTCACGTTTATAAGTATACAAAATAAATAAGAAGTTCCTAACAATAGGCTACAATTTTATCAAAATTAATTAAATAATCAGGTTACTGTTGTTTAATGAGCATGATTAGATAAATGAATTCTCACACAGTAAATTATATCATTTCTAATTTAATAATTTAGGTAGAAATAAAATGGGTGTTCTCTATGGTAAGATAATAAAGGTAGCCTACTCTATTTTAGGTTTCATTACTCATGAAAATGATTCATTATTGTAACAAAGTGAAGATAATATTTATTGTATTTTAATGTACTGTCCTATTATTGAAAAAGAGAAAAGAAAACTAGATGATTCATTTTTTCACACCTGAAATAAGTTGGAAATATAACTTAGTTTATTCCTAGCACAGTAAATGGCTACATAACATTTTCGTAGTAGGTGAAGTCAATGATATTTAACTCATTTTTATTGAAAAATTAAGTCGAAGATATTAGATAGCCTACAAACACATGGGAATTATTCAATGAATTTTTATCATTGAACTTCTTCGCAACTTTACTTATATTTTTAGCGGGAACTTGTAAGATTTTATATAAATTGTCTCTTTAATGTACATTTTCCAAAATAAATTATAGGCCTAACTAACGATAAACAGTATCAACGTACCGGTAACTAAAGTAGAATAATATTGAATGTTGAAAGATGAAGTTTATAAGTACTCCCCTTCGATGTAGCTATGTTGAAATTTAACAGTTTCTCCGGTGTAATAGCATTGAAATGAAATACGGTATGTTATCATATTACAGTAGCTATGCTACAGTGTGCCAGGTAAACAAGAAATTATGTCTATAAGTTTAGTAGTACAGGTTGTAGACATATACATTTGTAACGGTAGTCAAAGAAACAAAAATTCATGCTCTGAATCAGATTTTGTTGTATCGCTCATCCGATATCAGCAAATAGTAATTTGTTGTGACAGCAGTGTTGTCTATTAAACCTGTGTTTGTTGCTCTCTTACATAATTTCCCAAGTAGTAGACAATTCTCTTACAATCCCAACTTCTGTTACCTTATTCCACCAGCATATTGATCGATGTATTTGTAAAATAATTCACACAATTAATAAATTTAATTAATAAGTTGTCCAGAACAACTCCTCTCCTCAATTTAATTATTATATTTTCAAATGAAAGTTTTATGATTATTATTCAAGGGCTGAGAGCAACATACAGGAGATTAATCAATAAATACAGTGATACACTCAGATTCAATGATTATGAAATGGGTATCTTCGACTTTGAACATTATTTGCGGTCACCTTAAAATACAGTTGGTTAACTTGACCTTGACAGTGGTTGCACTGTAAGAGATATCTGTAATACATGCTAAACAAGTGATACGAGTAGGCTACTCACATATCCGATTTAAATGGCATGATTCCACAATTACACAATAATAATGCTTCTGATAAGCCGCTGTGTATTTTAGCTTATCATTCTTGACTCTTCTTACGTATCAGTCTTCTATCACCTAATTTTATCCTTTCCATTCTATTGAAATGATGATAAATCATCTTCAAAACATTTTCAATAGTATAGTGTTGGATAAGCCTACGTGATTTGAGTTCAGGCTGATGTGGACATGTGGTATTCGTCAAATTAATTCTTGCAATACTATTCATGTAAAACCTTGTGGGTCTCAAAAGGTATAGAAATGATAAAATTAGGGTACCTTAATGTTTTTGGAATCAATAATTCTTATAGGCCTACTCATGGTAATAGGGCAAGGAAACTTATATTGTCTAGTGGTCTACTGACTACTAGAAACTATTATCATGATTGAAAGGTGTAGGCTACTAATAAACGTTTTGTAGTATTTGGGCTCATTCCATTGGAAAGTAGAAGTTATGTTGTGAAGAGCAATTAGGTGAACATGTACTTGCTTATCAAATTACTGGTACATAGTAGCCTACATCAAACAAGAAGTCAATTCCTTCATTCAAAAATCTATGTACTCGTATTTTGAATATTGTTCTGCCCTTCTGCATATTTAGAACTGATTGCATTTTTATTCTTACGGGCAACATAATTATACTTGAAGATTAAAGTTGTTTTTAAAGATTTAAAACTTTGATATACACCAAACTGTAATAAACGGTGCAAGACATCCAATTCTCTTGAAAAGTAGATTACAGTATGTAAGTTTATGCTAATTCACTGCTTCAGGTAATATCGTTATTTAACTGCAGCTTTAAAAAATAACCTAGTTATTCAAGTTTACTAATTACTCATCATGTTTAAAGACTCACACATTCAATTGCTTTTACTTCATACAAACAGAGCTTGTAATGAAGGTCTATTGAGCGATTACGTAACATTGGTTAGTGAAGAAGGAAATGCTTTCTCTTGTAGATTTCTGAACCACTGAAAAAACTCCACAGCTTATGCAATGCATTCGGTTTTTATTCAATTGAAGTTCCATTTTAATACATGATGCACATTCAAGTTTCGATTAAATGAATAACACCCTAATAATTCCATTTAGAATATTTTATAGTAAAAAATGATGATTGAAATTCCCAAATATAAGTGATGTAAGGATTATAATCTAATCTATACAAAATCCTTTCTTGGAAACCCGATTTAGGAATAAATTTTTCATCGTGAATCGTAGAACAAAATCAATAAAATTTACGTTGTAATATGAACTTTCAGCAATTGTCCCAACTTTTATAAAAAGCAATTATGAAATCGTCAAGACATGACAGCAGTGATTCAGTTTTCATCTGATTCATAATATTTATGAAATGGAATCTACAAGAATGATTTGTTGTGTAAATTTTCACAATTGTTGGTGCAAAAACAATGGTAATAAAGACAACTTTCCGTTTCAAAACGTTGGCTCCAAGTTTTTACTTAGATAATTCATTGTTATCGATTGAATGCCCTTGCAATTCACGCACTTGCTCTTTCTCAGTGAGAGAGGTCAAGGTCATTTGTGTATAAATTGATTTTGTTTGAAAATTGAAACATGAATACTTATTAAAAGCTGAAAATATTGTTTTGATACGAGCCAATCATTTACTAGGCCTATTGAAATTCAACTACGATGAAATCAGTGTTTTTTTTTTATTATTGTAGCCCTAAAATTTTAAACTGAGCTACCTAGTTATTTGCAGATAGGAAAAGTTAAGAAAATAGAAATTTTTGTTGATAGTTTACTGGTATATGTATTTACGAAATAAGTTAGTGTAAAAATCCAATTTCCTCAACTTTCTAGTAACCCTATTCTAAATTAAATTCGCATTGCCAGAATACACTTTAATATTTTCTATTCATTCTCTTAACTCTATTATCTATAGTAGTAGTATTTATAGATATTAATAATAATAATAATAATAGTAAATAGAAAAAATATAGAGCTTAATTTTCAATCTCAGGTTATGGTTTATAATGAATTGTAATATAATCAATTGAGCTTAAAACTCTTCTTCCATACCCAATCTAAATCACATTAAAAAAGGTTATACTGTAGGCCTATTATAAAAAATTGAGTATATTGTTGGAAACAAAAGTAGAACTCCATTTGGAATCATGATTTCTCTCAGCAAAGTTCGAGACCAATTTCTAAGCATGTGAGGCAATAAATAACTTATCAGTGTATTCGCGGAGTTTCCTTTCTTTCCAAGTATAACCAACCCTCCCTTTTTATAAGTTTTGGTTTGACGTCACTTGGAGTTGGGGTCGATTGAACTGAGATGCTTGCTCACTGTGGCATCATGTGCTCACCACGTGTTCAATTCACAATCCACCCTTCTCTTATGTAATGACAAAAGTAGATGTCTGCGATTATTTTTATTTCTGACCCTGATTAATTCTAAAACCACCCTATCAATGAATTACTCAGACTTGAAGCTCGCTCTCTGTAGTATTTATTCCCCGATAAAACTGTGATGAAACTTTCACTCTCAAATGTTTTTCATTGAAATCTCATACAGAATTACTTGGAAAAATATTCATAATAATAATAATGAAAGAAATTGAAGAAACAGTGAATTGTATCTTGGATGAGCTTGGTTGGATTTCTTTAGAAATCACAAGATTCGGTTGTAACATTGCGGTCAGTCACCGTTAACAACTTCACCACAGAGGCCATTGACCTATTATTTTTTCTTATTACAATATAGTATTATTTACTGCATCGGTTATACAGAGATTCACATGATTTTATTGCTCCTCCTTTTTGATTTCCTACTGGAAATTTGGAAATAATTATATTATCTTCTCCATTAATTTCGACTCGAAACATAATATACCTCATTCCCTGACCCTGTTCTGTATCAAAATTTAAATTTCATACTACTCATTGAAACTGGAGGAAATACACCTATAATATGCACCTAGTGTTGCGTAATGTACCGTATAGATTTACTTCTTAAATATATGATCAGAGAATGCACTATTGCAGTGATGTAAGAAGAGTCAATTTGAAGAGAAAGGTCTTCACATCCTCAAGCTTTTTTGCAAATGGAAAGCGGTACACGAGACCTTCCTCATCTTAGTAAGATCTTACATAACAACTCTCCTATTAATTTCGAATCGAGTGCGAATTGTTCTTGCTCTTGAATTTTATTCACTTCAGATAGTCTACTCAAGTCTAGATTTCATATTTTCTTTCTAGGCTACCCCTACTATTCTCAGTATTTTTTCTCATTTTAAGTCTTGTTAAGTAACTTGTTCCACTTGAGTAAAAACCTACAACAATAGACTAGTTGAAAATGAAAGAGGAACTGTGAACAAAACCGAAAATAGTTTGATCGATACAAATCTATCCTGGCAAAATATTTTACAATAATACTGTTTAAACCGATAATTTACTTTCCAAAACTATTCTAGACTCGTTGTGATTGCAACATTTTTGGAATGCATAAATGAATCTATCAATCCTTGATAAATCATACTCTTGAGCTATCGATTATGTACCGATCCATTATGTACTTCTATGTACAGTTATTACGTTTTTTCGCTGTCGTATTTTAACGTCGCTCTTATATCCTCGATTCAGGATTCCTGGTTGATGATATTATTTATCATCTGGTGATGCCAAGGTTAATCCGCTAGAAAATAGTCTACGAATTAGTTACGGGTGACTAATAATACTGAAAATTATTGGGCCACCCATTATTCTATAATTTACGGTTGCAATGCAATTTTCTGCCGAGTAGAAGGATTTTAGTGACTCACGTAGATCAATAGAGGTTGAATGGTGGGAATCCAATTCCAAGGTCCATCAATAATATAATTTATTACCGGATTATTGTTGATTGTCAAGGCGCCACTACATAGCCCGAATTTCCCAAATATGTGATAAATTAATCCGATAAGAACGTCTACTTTTGAGGAAAATTATTACAGCTGAGGTGTCGATAGTACGTATACAGTGATAGCACGAGGCAGTGATAGTAGCGTATACAGTTCTCAATATCCTGATAGCATACGGACCGGTTCTTTTTTTACTGCTGGGAGAGGTAATTTCTGAGGAATAATCATTGAAAAATGCCTATCCCAGTATCCTCAGAAAAACTATTTGTAATCATACACATAAAAGATGAAGAGCGCAGAGCCGTTCCAGCACTTGAAACTTTAAAATGGACAAACTTGAAGATTCAATTCTCTTCACGAATACACTCATGTACTGATCCGATCTTGCTCTACTACCCTTTCTGAAACACCTCCATGTGTCTTGAATTTTCTCTTAGAAAATTTCATGATTCGTATATTGGCAAGGAATCCAACCCCTAATGTAACTTATTCATAAATATTGGTGTCACGTCCATGAAGTGAATTTTTCAAGCCATTCAACAATTTCTCCTCTTCACTTGTCAAGTTATGTCTAATTTGTAATAAACTCTAAAATAATAATAATTTTTCTAAATATTTGAATTATATTTGTAATATTTTATGAGCCGCACCACCCAAAGTTAGATTAATATCATATGTACATGACACCACAATCATGTAGATCTGAACCCAATGCTAGGCAAACGTGAATTCTTTCAGATAAGCTTTTGTTAAGTACCATTATCATCCTGAGTTGACCCCGATTTGTTACAAGTTTGTTGATGTGTTGATCGATTATATGAAAAATTACTGTCTAAGCCTGTAATAATATGCTTGTCTCACCGATTTAGCCTCAAGTAGCCTTTATGTTTGGAGAATTCTGTTCAAGTGCACTCCTGCTTTGTAAAGATTGAATGGGCTAATATTAGTAGGTGAGAGGTGTGCCCATTAAGTAGGCTGTGGTAGATCTAAAGAGTGGTGACCATTGACCCTTTCTTGATACTGTTTATCAAACTGGATTTATTGCAATCACCTTCGTTCAGGAATGTGGTTTAAAATATAAGGCACTGATCTTACTGATATGTGCACCGAATGAGAAAGTGCAAACATTTCATGTAAGTTCAGCCTATTTTATAAATGAAGTGATAAATAGCCTGCTGTACCACGCCGGGTGCTGTGAAAGCACCCTGATCAGAACAAGAACCCTGGTCAGGGTTCGGTGTTCAGGAGAAGAAAGAAACTTGAACCAATTCTTAGTAGTAAGAGCTCCCTATTCCTTTGTCACTGACCAGATTAATATAATCTGGATAGAGAAATAATAATAATAATTCATAAAAATTCTGTTTCAATTTTTTCAACCAGTTAATATTCCAATATTCTATCCAACTTGAACATTTTAAACTTTTACTCTTTCAACAATTTTCACTCTATTATAGTCTACAGTAATTTGAATTATTTTCAAATTGTAAGTACTTGATAATTTGAAGTATGATAGATGAGAAAATGAGATCATTCAAAACAAACTTGAATATATTTTTACGTATATTGTATGATCTCCTATGAATTCCACTGTTTTAAATATTGACAGATTTCGAATGTGAATATTGAAACTGATCTCTTGAGTGGAAAATAACAAATAATTCGTTTATTACTCGTATATTGATTTTATTAAAATTCCGGAATTGAATCCCTTTTTAACATTCTCTCTTCCTGATATTTATATTGAAGAAAACCTCAATTTTTGTAGAAAGAATCGTTCAGAATACAGTCAACTTGTAATTTATTAGTAATTGTACTTAGCCTACTATTACTAATCCAGTATTAGCCTTCAAAAATCTCCGTTTTCATCCAAATAAACTGTAGGAATGAAAATTCAATTCCTGAATGGAATATCTTGCTCTGGTATTGTTTCTGATTGGGAATTGCTACTTCACTGAATGGCCGTGACCAAACTTAGCATGAAATACCGGTTAGTTTAGTATAAAGCCGAAATGATTACACTGCAGTGAATAATGTAACTGGTAATATTTCTTTTAAAACTCGTCCAAGTGCGGTCAACACTTTTTTGATGGCAGAAGGCTAAGCTTCAAGTGAAAAAAATAACACAGAACACTTCAACACAATATTTGCGCTATTCCACTATAAAATTAGAAAACTAATAAAGTTTTCTCATGATAATTGGAATTTCCCTTCTAATTTATTATTGAATCAACGATGTTTATGTTTATAAGCCAATGTTAATGGGTTGGTTCAAACAAGGAAGTAAGTGACAACAGGAAAATTACGTTCATTATAAAATTTCCATGAGTGACTCAACTCATGGATTTTGAACTTCCATAATCACATTATACAGCTTATCACACAATCCCCTTCATTGTATTCCTTCTAATTCTATCTACAACAAATATTTATTTATTTATCCTTTATTGTTGAAGACTGGGATTCTCCATTCTAGCAACCAGTGAACTCCTTTCTACCTTACAGTTGATTTTTCTTGCTTGTTTACTTTTTCAAGTTGTTGAAAGAAGCAATGTATAAATAACTTATAGTTTGTTTGGTTTTGTGATATCACGTTATTGTTGGATTCACTATTGGTAAAACAAACTCGGTCTTTGGAAAATCAATGGTGAGAGATTGATCAGTATATTTTCTGATTTCAAGCATTTTATGAATGCTACTAATTTAATTTTTCTACAACTGTATACACCTTTTGTGTAATAATAATTATAACATTTAGATGAAATGAATAATTCCAGTTTTCTTATACTGTACTACATTCTACAGCGTTTGCATTCTCGCAATCGTCACTAAGACGTCTTTCTTGATGTATTTTCCAACCAAAACTTTAATAATTTTCACAAATCAATAGCTGTGATTGATCTGTGCTGTGCATGAGTTCATAATTTTGTTCAACCCTCTGGCTGAACATAGCAACTGTGAGAATACGGGAATTTCTCTTCATATTTTGAAAGCTTTCTGCAACAACAATATTTCATCTTGAAGAAAAGGCGCAAAACCACTGTGATGAGAGTGTGGCTTAGCGACCTACTTTTCTCTAAGTACGCGGGAACTCAGTTTGGACGGCTGGATAGAACCCATTTATCTTTTTACTCGGGCTCACTTATTAACACCCTTCCATCGTTTGCGCTTGGTGCAGGCAGTAGGTCGAGTTCAATCTTCTATTGATCCAGGGAAAATTCACATTGTATTCCAACGGTATTTGCTATTGTTCGCTTACTCACTTATTGTTCACTGAAGATTAATACTTTGCAGCTGGTTTCTTTTCATTTTACCAATATAGTCAATCCAAGTACAGACAACACCATGACTATTTACATGTTACGAAATATGTTGTAAGAAAGGTTGAATTAGTTATCCAATTAGAGATAGTCTTCGATTGAACCAGATACAAGCTATTACACATTGATCAAACATTATTATAATATTTTTCTTTAGTTTATAGCTTACAAGAGACTAATCATGGATGAAACGAATTTTATATTTGTCAAATAAGTGACAGTTGATCTATCAGGCTTTATAATGATCTAAATTGTAAATAACTAAAATAAAACTTCGTGCCTTTTAATTGCTGGAATAATTAATCGCCTTGCTTCTGATTGGGGATGGGACTTTTTAGTTCCACCTTACCAATCCTTACTAAGTAGGTTACAGTGCTAATTTGATTATTAAAAAGGACTCAACAGTGAGTGATGACCACCAGGACAATACATTAAAATTTTCAACTCTCATACTCTCTCAATACATGAAGATTGAATCCTCATGAAAACCTGCTTTTGGTATACATAAGAGTTATGCATGGTAGTTTGAACTTGAGGCTGGAATCATCTTGTCAAAATAATTGAAGCCGGGAAATCATAACCGACCTAGGATGCATTCGACAACTGAATGAGCACACGATCAATGAATTCCACACCGTGAGGACAACCTACTTTCCACTGGCAACGCTTTTCTGATAGAGAGGCTACTCTGCTTTAAGTTTCATCTGTCAATACCACTTACAAGTTTTTAATAGCTGGCTAAAATTTTGTTCATTTTGATTAGCTATGACCTCAAATCACGTCAATTGGATTTCCTACCTATTTTTTCAACCTCAGTCTTCTCATTTAAGTCCAAATGTGTTATTCAAATCGAAAACTTCAATGATTGAAGTGTTACTCTTGACGAGAGAATTTGAATATCCTCTAATTCGATCTCGATGGTAAATTATTAATGTATTTATTCATAGATTATTGTATATAGTTTAGTGATAATGAATAAAAACTTGCCTATTCCAATAACTTGAGTATTTTGAGAGAACAATTCAACATTCTGCCTAGAGTTATAAAATACATCAAGCTCGAAATATTACTTTCTTGAATGCAGTTTTATGACATGCGTCAGCTTGGTATCATCAAGCTCAAGTATCATCAGTTGTAAATTGGAGAGTTGGCTCATAGTTTCTTATTGCTCAGATGCCTGTGAGTATTTTATGAGTGCTCTTGTTTGAGTATGTGGAAAGGTGTTTTAAACCAACATGATGCTATTCGTTTCTTATAAAGAAACTTCTCAAGTAGTAACCAGTCTATGCTTCTAGGTTTTAGGATTATAGCTAAACGTACTCTCTATAACTGCGGTTTCTATGGTGATGGCCGAACTTTGATGCTGAACAGAGAGGATGGCTCAAATAAGCTACAGTGGAAACTGGACAGCTCTCTCCTTACGGTAGCTCTCTTTCCATCCAAGAGGATGGCCCAAAACAAAGCTATCATCAATGGCATGTTAATAGCACTTGGAGGAATGCATTGGACATCTTCCTGTAACATTCCTCATTCCTGTTCAGTCGCTTCCATGAAGCAAGAATCTCCGATTGTTAATCGTTAATACAGCTATAGGAAAATTAATTACTTTCACTCTAATTCATTCTTAGAAAGATACTGAATTCCAAAAATATTGCAGTTCTGATTAGTTGAAATAACTGATAATATTCCTTAGGCTTACAAGCAATCTCGATTTTTTTCTTTGAAGGAAAAGCCCAATCTATTTCAGTAAATACTAAATTGATGGTTGTAGCCATATTTTATGTTACTCATATTATTTATCTTTTCTGTTTAGGTGATAGACAAAAAATAGGTAGAAAAAAATTACTGATTTTGAAATACATTCTACAAAATTTGTATTCAATAATACAATACTCGTACACTCTTTAGGCTATTTACTGGGAAGTTTTAGATTTTATAACTATAAATGAATTTAGTTTGTAAGTAATTAATTCGAGACACTCGGAGGTCTGTAAAATTGAGTTTTGTTTAGTTTCGTCTTGACCTACTCTTGGAACTTTCCTGGAACTGGCTGGAGCTTTTCTCGAACGATCTTTCAAATAAAAACGAAATTATTTGAATCAAGGATGAAGAAAATCCCTCACGAAACTTTTTTGTGCTAAAAGAATGATTACAATCGTGACATCGATACTGAGGAAAATTAGCTCTAGGCTTTACTTTAAAAAAAAAATCAGCGCGCAATACCTTGTATTATATGCAGCTGGAGAAAACAAAAGTAAATATTTGTTGAGTTGATGAGATATTTTTTGCTGAGTCTCATTATAAATTTATTTGAATTGATCCCTGTATGCCCAACAGTGACTCAAATATTGTCAGAATAGGCAACTACCATTCAAATTGTATCGATTCTTCCATAAGTTCATCTTTTTCGCTGTCGTTTAAGAAGAATAGAGAAGCAATATTTTTTCAAATAGAAAATTACAAATATCTATCCATATCCCAATCAAACGTTCTCGTTCCTTCAATCTATAAACAAACGCTCCATTACTGCCTTACAAGTCACAATATACAATAGTAGTGATTTGAATCCCAATATTTTTTGAAAGAATAGACTATACATTTTATTCCAAAACATAATTGGCCTGTATATTCTTTCCTATATTCAAATTACTACAAAATGGAAACAAACACAGTCAAATAATAATTGATCTTTCATAATTTAGTCCCAATTTCACTTGAAACGAAATTATTTGAATCAAGGATCAAGAAAAGAAAATCCTATCATCAAATTTTTTGTGCCAAAAGAATGATTACATTCTTGACATTGGTACTGAGGAAGATTAGCTCCTCACCAAATGGGATGTCTTCAAAACTTGAATTTGAAGTGTAGCATAAATAATTTATCACTGATGATTAATGTATATAAAATTCAATTTGTTACTTTCAATAAAGTATTTGCAGTATTTTGTTTCCGTGCAAGTAAGATGATTTTATAGTATGAGTTCATCATTAGCTGAATTTGCATAAATAACAACCTAGAAAAAATTTATCCCCCGAAAAAATGTGTTAAATGTGGAAAAATGTGTTTCCCGAGAAAGTAAGTTGATTAATCATTATTCCATGGAACGGAGAAATTCGATCCGTGTTGATCTGTACCTCTTACATTGGCCTATTCAGTTCATATATCATGCAAAGTCTGTTTGAGCAAAGAAGACATTCCGGCAAGATAAGAATGTTAATATTGGTTCAAAAATGATACATTTCATCTCATATTGTAGAAAACATTCTGCTCTACAATTTGAGTGAAAATGTATAGGTTTTGAACCAATATTGACCGAAGTCATTTTCTTATTTTTCCAGGACGTCTTCTTTGCTCGAAAAGACTATAGGCTACTTCCCAGCTACTGAACTCAAAGTGTTCCTTTTCTAGAAATGTTTCCTGGGGCTTGAGAGAAATGAGAGGTTTCTGCGAATAGTGTCTGAAACCTCACTGCTCATTGTTTCGTTCTTTGGCAAGTGCGGAACCACTAATTTATCCACAAATGTTTGTGATTACCGGTTGATTGCAGCTGTGATCAGCTGATCAGCAGAACGGAACTTGTTTACTACGGACGTCATTCGGTGCTGGCCGTCCTTGGCGTCACGCCGTCCCGCTCCGCTCTGTCGTCGACCTTGGTTTATCGACAGGATTTGCGCTTCTTCGCAACGCAATCTCTTCCTGACCCAAGTGAGAATGACAATCATGATCATCATTATTCATGGTATGACGACATTCTCAGTGAAATTAGGAAATTCATACAAGATTAAGGTTACCATCCGTCCTCTTTTCTCCGGACATGTCCGGATTTTTGGACATTTGAAAACGTCCGGGCGGATTTTTCGGAAATCCCTTATTTGTCCGGGGTTTTCAAGGAAATGGGCAACAAACATAAATCATACTGGTAGCCCTAAAATAGAGAAAATAGTAAGTCATACTTTTCACTGATTTATCATAATTATAGAGATTCAAGCCGTCAGAGTTGTTGTGTCAATGTCTTTCCTAAGGAAATTGTTTTTTTTTCATCAATAGGCCTATCAATAGCACTTTTATATCTATATCTACCGTATCTATAGTTTGTTCTCAAATGATAGTGAAAAACATTTTTGCATTATATTTTTGTATCAATTGTCAATAGCCTAAACTTATAAATGATGAAGATTTTCAAAATTTGATTATTTTATCCTTTCAATTATTAAATGAACTGGCATAACATACAACAAACATGCCTGGATATTTCTGAAAAAAACTTCAGTATATGAGAAAAAATTACATTAATTTAGTACCTAACAAGTTCCAATGTAAAAATAAAGCCTGGGTAATGTGATCATTATGATTATTATTTGTAATAAATCTGTTAATTATTCCAAATTTATCTCATAATTTTAAATATTGATGATAACAATTATTAGAACCTTCTCATAACATAAAGTGTAAGATTCAATATTCAAGCTCTCTTTCTAATATAATTAAAATTAAACACCATTTCATTTTTGCCAATTATTACTTATAAAATAACACTTTATTTATCTGGTTGGATAATTCTCAACTTAGCTACCTTGATCTGATGAGCTATTGGTTAATCTCAATATATTTAGCTATTGGTTGATCTCAACTTATATATTATTTTTTTATTACTTTCCAATCAGAATTATCTTGAACAAAAAACAGATTAAATCGAGTAATAGTTTTATATAATTACATAATTTTAGACTCTTGAGTACAAAAAGATAGTTTTGAAGCCTACCTTCTCAATTAGGTATACCTTTTGACACCTAATTATTCAACTTTTTCATCTTACACCAGTGGGTATGTACCCCCCCCAAGGCGTCCGGTTTTTTGACCCAAGCAATATGGTAACCCTATACAAGATACAACACTTTAAACAATGATTAGAATAATTGTATGACGTCAATTCTAAGTGAAATGTGAAAATTCATACAATGTAGCCTACGAAAATTTGATCAATCATTAGAATATGATTGTATGACATCATTCTCAGCGATACAAGATACAACACATTAAACTCATCACTCTCCCATAAGTTGAAGTCTGGATATGTCCACATAGTAACTATATCTAATGTTCTAATACTGTTTTAAATGTTAATTAATCACAGTGCCCTTTTCAATTATTGAAAAAGGGTACTGTGATTAACATTTAAAACAGTAATAAAGTAGCCCTAAGATAAAGGAAACATGTTCTAATACTATATGATGTGACTAACTATATCTTCTAATGATATCTAAACTAATTCAATCTGATGATATGCAATTCAATTTCAAATGTCAATGTTGTGGAGCATGTAGAATTTAAGTACATCTTCACAAGTGATTCGACACTGTATACCGTCCGTGTTGTGTGAAGTTTGAAGTGTGGTCCGTGTGTTACCAGTAGGTTCTCATTTACATACTATTTTCTCTCGGGCTATAATGACGCACTGGTATTTTCTTAGATATTGAAGTATTCATTAGGTGTTCACATGTCAGGAGGAAGTCCGGTTTTATGATTTGAAGTGAGTTGTTTATGTGAGACAACTTCCATGAACTTGACTGTCGAGTTTGATCAAGAACGAATCGTAATATGCTTACTTAATTATTGATCCTATTTTTATATCAGATTTAACACATTTAATAAAAATATTTCGGGTAAGGATGGTAAGAAAAGAAGTCTCTTCTAAAAAATAATTCTTCGTTCATAAGAAAATTGTTTTATTCGTTTCAAATGAGTCTTGTAAACGACTTGTTGCTTATCTAAGCTGTTAACTAAAACTCATTAAAAAGTTGAATATTTTGGGTTCACATGATCCTCTAAATATAATATTTTAAATTGTAGACTATTATAGTTCCTATCTACCGGAAGGTCGCTCTATATGAGACAACGATCTCTCTTTTCTCTTCATTCATAAATAAACTATCTACTAATATCATCTCAGTGATGATATTATGATTTTCCAAACAACTCTTCAGTCCACTCAATGATGTGAAGTTTGAATTTATTTTCAAACACTGCGCAGTAATAAAAACCATCCAGAATACAAATTCCATTACCTAATCTCATCACTAGTGAGAGAATATACAGGATTCGCCAATGAAGTGGGACGATTTGAATAAGCAACAGGTTGTTTAATAAATTGTATTTTTGTAATTTTTTCATAATAGGAAGTAGAAATGTAGCCATTTAGTGTACAATAAGTGAGAACATCATAGGAAGTAGAAATGTAGCCATTTAGTGTACAATAAGTGAAAAATCATTTTTTGAATATATAATCTTTCAAATATCCTCCATTGGAATCTATTCACTTTTGCAGTCGGGCCTGGAAGTTTCCCATGACATTTCGCAGCATATTGAGTGGTATTCCTCCAATCTTATCTCGAATCCGTTGTTTGAGAGCTGGGATAGTTCTGGGTGGATCGCTTTGAAAAACTCTCTTTTTCAAGTAGCCCCGTAGAAAAAAGTCACAGGTTGATAAATCTGGAGAGCGAGGGGGCCAGGGATATCCCCGTTTCGAGAAATGACGCGGCTTGGAAACAAAACAGTCACAGCATTCATGGCAATTCTCGCAAAGTGGCTTGTTGTCCCTTATTTTTTGTTCATTCAATGGAAAATGGACGAGTTCTGGTGTAAGAAAGTTATGAATCATTTCGATGTAAAGCAAAAAGTTAAATGTTTCAGTAAATCTACACGTTTCTTTCAGGCCCGGTGCAAAAGTGCATAGATTCCAATGGAGGACATTTGGAAGATGTTATATTCGAAAAAATGATTTTTGACTTATTGTACACTAAATGGCTAGATTTCTACTTTCTATTTATGATGAAAAATTTACAAAAATATAATTTCTTAAACAACCTGTTGCTTATTCAAATCGTTCCACTTCATTGGCGAACCCTGTAATTATTTATGATCGAAAATTAATACAGTAGTTGTTTTTGTAGAGCGATTTTCCAATAGATACAAAGAAAATAAATCCATAATGTCATCAGAGACTATTCTACCCATAAGAGTAGATCGCCTCCGACATCTGAAATTATGTTTGAAGGAAATGATAATGATTCAGCCATCATCCATAATAATTAGTTTCTTTATAATTTATAAATTACGTCCAAAAACGTTTCCATAAAAAATCCGCCAATTTCCATTGGGATTTAAAGAATTTTAAAATGTTCGTATAATTATGTTAATTCCAGCTATGTACGTATTATTGACTGAAATTACATGTCAAAGTAATACAAATAAATACTTCCAATTCGTGCAGGAAGAAAGCTTTATCAGTGGCTGTGAATTTGATCTCTATATTCACAGACTGATAGTCAATTTTTGTTTTTGGAACTCCAATTCCAATTTTTCTTCCAAGAAGTCTATTATTATATTATGTTCTGCAGGGGCTCCGTGAAGTTGTAGCGCACGTGTCGAAAAAGATTTGAAAAAATCATTAGTATGATTTTTGCGTGGCCAGAATGTGCTAAAAATAATTTTGTTTATCACCGTTTTTTGTACGCAACTTCAAATGCGTTAAAAAACGGTGATAGAACAATTTTTTTTTCAAATCTTTTTGAACATGTGCACTACAACTTCACCGAGCTAGACTTGATACTTTAAGCTATTCTGCAATATTTTTCCAGAATACTCGTATGCTTAGAACGTTTATATTTTTCCAGAATATGCTCAAAACGTTTCCAGTGACTGACGTTGTCGCCATCAGCGAGAAGTGCATCTTTCCTTCAATGTTCTAAGAGAAAGTCTGATTCCGGCAGCGTTGATTGACTAGGGTTATGTGCTGTCACGCAAGGTAGCATCACGACAGCTATGTCCTTGATGGAGCTCCAGGAGTCAGAGAGTCTGGCGTGATCCGTGACGCAAGCCAGGGCGCGTCCGTCTAATGTCACGCCGTCGGTAATTTGCTCTCGATCCCGACCTAGTTTCAGTTTTTTAAAGTCATTTTAAAGCGGCATTGTACCTGCTGGTCTGACTCATACCTTCTCGGCATTGGGATTAGACTGTTGATTAGCTAGCCGATCAAGAGATTTTGTTCGCCTATGACCGTAGCTGTGTGCAGTGGACTTGAATCTGGAACAACGTTCTATTCCTGTTGTCATACGGCTTTAAAAAAGTTACAAATTACAATGCATTGAGTATTGCTATCTGATACTTTAAAATCTATTCTTCTTGGCGTCCCAATGTATTTTAGGTAATATCTGTATGAGGCCTGCATGTGCATTTTGTCTTCGATTTTTGATTTGATTTTGTTTGGTTGCGATGCATAAGCTGTCGAATTGAGCCTAAAATTAGTAATTTCAATATTAAAATATTCGTTAGTTGAAGTCCAGTGGTAAAGAGTCCCCTCTCTACCACTCAAACTGTCGTGCTTTAAGTTGCATATCAATTGGACATCATCATTTTAGGCTTTATATGATTCAATTTTCGTAAACGCTATGCATCTTGAGCTCTGTTGAATGAAATGTATTCTTTTCACAATTGTTCAAATCGACAGAACTCTTACTCTGCACTGCATTCATATTTGAAATTGATCATTTGCAATTGACATAAAGTTGGACTCTCGTCAACCATGTACCAACTCTATCTGGTAATTCAATCATACAGTGAGATTGATGAGCATATCGACACAACTGTCATAATGTAATAATGTAATAATGTGAAATCAGGTTTAAGGGAGATTCATTTTAATGAACGATCATGGTGGCTGTGGTAATTTCGATGTAAATTTGGTGACAGGTTCGGAAATCTGAGATGGGAGAGTTTGATGGCCTTATTGGCTGTAGTCGATGACCGCTTTCGTTAGCACGTAACGTGCGTTGTCTCGTTAAGCGGTTCGGTTCGGGGCGATTTGCATGTGGCCGACATCGCATGACCACAGCCACAGTGTGGCATATCGATCGAGGAAGACGGTGCCTTGGTTTGTTTCAGCGCGAGTTCCGTAACAGGGCCTGAAACTGAGTGCCGGTGCTGCCTGGCAGTCGTCCCATGGACGCCTCGTTCGAATGGTGGCTGCTGCCGCCGGCCTCCCGACACTTTCCCGACAATTTGGCGTCCGTCGATGGTCTGGTCGGTACGCTATGGGTGTTCATTACTCAATGACAATTTATTAAACACCAATAATGGTTTGCACAAATTTGTAGATTGGCGCTTCACTGTAGAAATTCAGCTGAAATAATTTATTGAAAGTTCGTTCATTATGGACTGAAATTAATCATTATTGGCTGAAATAATTTATTGAAAGTTTGTTCACTACCATCTGTAATTAGGCTACCAGTGATAACAACCAGTAGGCAAATGCATCGCATTATTTTGTAAATTGAGTCATTTAAAAAATAATGCTGGGAAAAATTGATGAAAATCGGTTTTTCATTTCTGTAGATTTCAAGTCGAAGAAAGCTCTCTTGCTACCGAATTCGTGTTGTTTATGGAAAAAAGTATGCCTTTTATTGGTAGGGGAAGGTCCCACCTCGCCAATATGTACTGTTGATTGGATTAAAAATTCAAATTTAATAAAAAATCAAATATTACAGCTATCGTGTATTTGACATATACAGACATATTTGACATAATATGTGCATTGCAAAGTATTTGAAGTTTGCAAAATTACCGTAGAAATAATGCTGGGAATAAATAAATTATTGATCATTCGTTTTTTCTGCACATTTCTGTAGAATGTTTGCTACGGTACCTTGTGAGTGGAGTCTATTGAATGACAATTTATAAAACACCAGTAATATATTGCACAAATTTGTTGACCTTCAAATCTTTAATGTACTCCTGAAATTGACAAATATACCTGCTAATAAGGCATTATGATTCTAAAAATATTATAATAACTCGAGAATTGTTTTTATAGGTTTCAAAAGTTTCCCTGCAAATACTGCTCTGCAAAAAAATAGTTTATTTTCTTGTCAGCTTTCGTCATTTCTCGATGGGTCCCTTCCAGAACACGTTATTTACATAACTATTCATGATGAAGCTGCTGTGTCTCCAAGTTTGAAAGCAAGTGGTATTTTAAGATTTTGAACATCTTACTTTCAGTGAAGTCTTCTAAGGCTTCTCTATATTCAAGTATAATCCATTGTTACAATACTTGACGAACAGGATAAACTGGTTTCGGCAAAAATAAATTTTTTGGCTTAGCAATTCTTTGAAAGCTCCCGCAAAATCCGATCATTCTATTCAAGTACTGTTGGCTTATCATTGTTAAATTATTATATGCAGCTTACCTTGATGTGTACCTGTGTAACTAGAATCGAGTAACTTATGATTTCCACTTTTGAAATTCCATGTTCCAAGATAAATTTTCAAATATTAGAAAATTCAATTGTCCAGTAAAATGTGTGTCATGTACGCCTACAATATTTCTGAAATTATTTCTCCTCACAATTTATTGTATTTAGTGATACTATTTACAAAAGCTTACTTATTTACACTAGCAACCTCAGTAATTTCTCTAGCTAGAGAGCTCAGTTGAATTTATTCACCTACATGTAAAAAACTTCCCTTAAACTTTCACTTTGGAAAATCTAGAATTTTTAATCAATAAAATCACTGTCATCGAATAATGCTCATATACTTCAATCAACTAGAATAATTATTCACTGTAAAAGTACCAAAGTTATGAGTGAGTCATCAATTTTTTATTAATTGTGCGAGTGCCTTGAGGTGATTGACGACCGATTTCACCCCTCGAGATTACAAAATATATTGGCATATCTACATTGATCTCTAAAAATCAATATAAGTTGATATAAAATATCGCAAACTTTAATATTAACAAACTTCTTCGTCCTTATATTCAATAATTGATTATTCGATCACTTTCTCCAATAATAACCGCAGTTATTTTTAATTACCGACCGGGAGCTATATTGCTATACTTTCTTCTAGTTAGTAGTAGTCTGCCCTGTTCCTTCGTTCATTTATAATTAGTATAATAATTGGAAGTTTCACCAGTCCTCTAGTCTAATAGCAAATATTATTGATTGAAGATCTCTCACAGAAACTATATATTGAAAAGTTTTCAGAACCAGACAATAAATTTAAATATTATTATTGTTTAAACAATAAACAAATATTTCTATCTAGTTTACGGAATCATCAGTGAGTAGGACTACTCACTTCTTGTGTGACTCATAACTCTACTTTTTCTGCGATAGTTGTCTACCTATATTTCATATATAGAACATATATTTCTGATTAAAATGAAGAATCTGATGTCATGCTGGGCCTCCCCACTACTGGAATTCTGGAATCATCTCATATATTCATTTTGCAATTTTTATACATTTTTAAAACTTTGGAGGATTTGGGCTTCTATTCTATGCTTTTTGAGAGATTTAAATATGTTTTATTTGAGATTCCATGACATTTCTCATCTCCATTCTTACGCTCGTTCCTAGTCGTGCGCCATTTCTTCCTGGTACGAAAAAACTTCCAGCTAATTCATTGACAGGAGGCGGGAAAATTGTTGACTACAGACACGCACATCTAGCAATTGATTCTCACGATCTTGAACTCTCGCTATTTCTTTATTTTTGTGACTTCCTAGAAGTTAGACTTCAATCCTATGCTAAAAGTAGAATTAATCCAACCTTCAACTTGAATAATTTCAGTTTTATTCTATTTCTGTCCAGATATATCCTCCGCGATTGATGGGAAATCCTGAATACAACTTGGAAAACTTATGAAATTGAAAATCGAATGCAATCCTGCAAAAACTAAAATTTATAATGATATAACTCTTGATAAAGAATAGAATTGGAATTTCTCTTGAAAAAGAAATTCTTGTCGCTGCCGGTTATATCGGTATTTTCCTATTATAATAATTTTGAAATAGGTCTAACTGGGCCTACTTTGATGTAAATAGGCATACAAATAAACTTTGAAGAATCACAAATTTGAATTATTTGAAAATGGGTGTGTCAAATAGTTGAAAAATAAAATCATCACTTATTCTTTGCAAATTACTCAATTATTTTTAGATTTTTCTCTCCCACTGTATTCTCTCTGCCATTTTTCACTCGTAGAATTAAACAATTTTTCTAACTGGATCTTTTGAAATTTTGAACATGATGTAGGTGTTCCACGGCAATGTAGGCAACATCTACACTCCTTGAACTGATTGCAGTGTTCTGAGCTCGACCACATTATCATTCCACAGGACTTGAACTAGTATAGAGGTAACGGCTACGATTATCATCATAAAAAGTTGAGCAAGGCGGTTTGGTCTATAAACGTGCTGATAAAATCCAAGATGACGTCTGTTCTCTAAAATCCAAACTTAAATTCTAACTTCCTTTTTGCCCTTACAAAAGTAGTTTCGTGAACAAAAATAGATAGTTTTGGAATCATTTGAAATTGGAAATATTGTATTACTCAGATTTTCAACACTGTTTCACTTGAAAATCAACTGTCAACTCAAGTTTTAGGATGTGAATGACAATTATAAAAAATGAAATGATTTCTATAATAATTATTATTAAACTTTCAAGAAATCAACTGTAAGAATTGCATGTGTGAGAGCTTGGATATTCAATGAAAATATAATTATTCTATTTCCCAACTGTAAGTCAAAATATGTATAAGTAATAAGAGAATTTAAGACATATCAATGAAGATAAGATACCGCCAAGGGCGGTAGATACAAGCATAGAAATCTTGCATAAAATCAAGAATGAATTTAATGACCTGTAACCAATTATTAATAGTTTGAGTAGGTGCGAAAAATTAGTAACTCGTACTCTATTAAACCACCAATAACTGGTTCACCGTCAACAGTTATTATTTATTTTTAATGAAAGAAATAGGTTCAATAATTAAATCTCGGCCAAGGTGATCAAGCTTTTCTCACATGCGTTGTTTTGGAGGCACGCAGTCTGTGCAATGCACACTCCAATTTCATTCTCACACCTCCCGAGGCTGTGAGGACAAAGTCATCAACGAAAATTACACCTACGCCCACGAATCACATTTCGAAGCTGATGTATTATAAATCAATGAAACATTTTTCTGCTTTCATAGGACGGTCGTCAAAAGTATTCACGGCACGGTAATAAAGTTGTTATTATAAGAGATAATTAAATAAGATTTAAGGTCGTCTTTTAAAAGAGTAAAACTCTACTATGATGTGAGGTGCAGTGAAAGTATTTCTTCAAATGGAGAATCAAAAAGATTACATTCTAGGTTGCTTAAGTAGTCTTTCTTCAATGATTTATTTTATCAAGTTGCTTCACAAAATAGACCCTCTATTATTTATTATTATAAAATATTTTCATTAGATTTAATAAGTAGGCCTCCTCAATAATATCAGCTCCTCCTACTCTGGATGTCGTATTCTTATAGTTTACTTTGAGTTTGGTCTAGCTATCAAACTGGGCTTTAATAAAGTGAATGGCCACGAACAGGAAGTTTCATGTAAGGGGTCAATGTGATTTCCCTAATAGATTCAGTCTCCTTAAGCTAAGTTGCCGGCTGTTTCGTTTTGTTTGAAAAAGCTATAATTATTGACTCATGTATGATGACAGATTCAACCTTAAATTGATGGATTCAACATACTTGAATAGGATATATTCTTTCTTATTCTTATAAATAGTCTTTCCATATTTCAATTTGTGAGCTTCATTCTATTATATTATTACCAAGTTCTATTACCAGCAAATCTTTATAACTAATAAATTAATATTGATAACAATACTATTGTCTAGGTATTAAATGTAATAAGCTATCAACCAATTTTAACTAGTTAGATGAATAGAATACTAGGCTACTTGATACAATAGCTAAATACAAGCTGCAAGGTGAGCCTGTGATTCCAATAATAAGTCACATATAATAGGCATGTAGACGTTGACATTACTGTCATTGGTTGTTGTAAGATCATAACTAGAATGACTACTCAAAAAGTGGCCGTGAATCACTAATGAACTGTGGAATAGATAACTTACTGTCATTTTCTTAACATAGAGTACATGAATGTAACTATAATAGAATAAAAAATATCATGTTATAACACTCTTTACTTCAATTATTTTCAGACTAAAACTATAAGCAACTATAAATGTTCGATTCAATTAATGTATAATTCAATAATGCACTCGCATAATGTTTAATTTAATCAATGAATTTTATTCCATGTTTAGTGCATACAATATTGTTTCAATTCTTGAGTATATTAAATAATTTCATGAAAAATTAAGATGTCATGAATAATTTATAATCAGCATCAATAGAAATGTAACAGATTGATATGTAATTAATAATATTAATATTATTATATTCCACCAAACAAATTTAATAATGAACATTATTTAAAGTTTTCTGCTATTCAGGAATTCACATACATAATAAGACTGCACATTATCTGTATTTATAATAATAGTGGATGAGCATAATCATTATACTTCACATTCACTTATATAATATAGCCTAGTGGGCCCATACTGGCAGTATAAACTGTAGGTATCTCTTTTGAATTGCATCTCTAGTCTTTCAAACTCATATTTAGCTCGAACATTTTCATTATTCCCATTTTTTATTGCTGGACAGTGAAATGACTTGATAATTTATGGATATTTAACTACCGACTTGAATATGGAAATGAATATACCATCACGAAAGTTAACATTGCCTTGTGCTTTCCTCTTCTTTCCATTATAAAATTATCCTCTCCTGCGGTCAAAAACTTTCCACTTTATTACACACGTTTGATGGATTTCCATTTCTATGATGGATCCATTACATTTTCATTACTAAATTTGGTTATTGGTAGGGAGAGTTGTTGAATTACTTTATGAAGCAATTTCATTTATGAAGGACTAACTTCCAAGTTCAGTAATAGGCCTCATCATCTTTGAGAAGAGATTTATCAAAGAATAATTGAAATCACCCCTGAATGTTTTCCTTTTTTAACGTCTTATTTCAACAAGACGTAACTTTTTGTTTGTCAATAGCTCAACAGCCCATGAAGGGCTTATGCCTACCAGCTGGTTGCTAGTTTTGTTTTTTATTACCAGACGTAATCACTTATTATTTTACTTGTACGGTATAGCCTACAATTACTTGTATACTTGTATATATATTTACTCTGAGTATACAGTCTCTGTAATTGCAGTTAGCTTCACTTTTTATTCAGGATGCTAGATTAATTCTATACTCTGCTTGGTTTTTTAATTCTATTTGCTTGCAAGTAGCCTATAACACTGCAGTGGTTAGTGAGAGTAGAGGGTGTGTCAATGACTCCAACCACAACCAGCCTCCATTTCCATCAGCTGACCGTTATCATAATGATACACCGGCACACCGCCAACGTACAGTTTGCGCAAGCTGAGAAGACACGTCTTTTCAATATACTTAACATTGTAACGGCGTGTCTTCTCAGCTTGCGCGAACTATACCTATGCTGCGCCCTATCCCTTTTTACCTTGGCCCGCTTCTCCTAGACTGCATTCACCTTTTTATATCTCCCAATATTTATAGCTGTCGGTTGCATTCAACTTGCAGCATTTAATCCACTTGCAGACAGCAAACGGTGGACGCCATCTCGCAGTGAAACTGCTTGCTATTGCGCATATAGTAACCAAAGTTCCGGGTTGCTGAGGTTGCAGCAAAGACATTTCTATCTTAACTAAAATAATATTGACTTTTTTGTAGCAGTAACCTTTGTGACTCACAAACCCTCAACGACTACTAGTTTCACTTCGTTAACGCATGTCAAAAAATGATTAATAAATAACAATAAAAAATTAAAATAGTAATCCAAGTCTACATGAATTGAGTCTATAAAATTTAGACAATTTTTCTCATGATTCATAAAGATCTGGTCGAAATTTATAATAGTAACCTACTGTAGTATCTAAGCTGAGTCATATTTGAGAAATTCAGCCATGAAGCGATTTAGGGGGTTGAAATCGTTATTAGTTTGTGAATGTAATTTCCTGTCAAGTGTAGCCTACTTCGTTGAAATTCTGTTCTATACATAGTGAAATCAAGCTATTTGGATATTCAAAAATTAGTTTCTCATAATCAATTTGGAACATTATTTAATGAATAGTCACTTGATAGTTGAAAAAATATTGGGATATAACTTATCTATCCGTTAATGAAATTTATGTGATCTATTTTCACTTTTGGGTTTCTATTTGAAGACTATAATATTTACTAATTACTGTTTTTTTTCATTTTAAATAATTATCCAAGTACCCTTTTTGAATCATTTTTTCAATGCATTACATGTTTCAACTAATTATAGGCATTTTCAAATGCGAATGATTCGCATCTGAAAATGACTATAATTAGTTGAAACATGTAATGCATTGAAAAAAAATCATTCAAAAAGGGTACTTTGATAATTATTTAAAATAAAAAACAGTGATAAAAGTAGGCCTGAGATTAAGGAAACACTAAGATGGCTTATGAATTACACTTTTTTAAGGGAATATGAATCAAGTTGAATTATAATCCAATAGGCCTACTAGTGATTAAAACAGTAAAAAACCTCTCCTTGTAGATTTCTTTCTCAACATTAAATTAATTGCAGGATTGGAAGGTTTTATGTAAAACCTTGAATTTACACACGTTTGCCTACAAAAAAAAAACACATTACAGTATGACATCATGCAATCACATTAAGTTCTTTCTATCTATTATAATTATATTATTACATGTTTTTCAACACTTTCTACATGCTACTAGGGTTTAACTCTATATGTACTTGTTCTAAAAAAGTGATATTTTTGGTACTATTAATGCTCAGCCTTACATCTATGCAGTGGTCTCTTACAATTTTCATGTTTGGCCTTCAGCAATGCCCAAATCGTATCAGAGTATTATTCACAATGTTTTATAAAAAATCATATATTTCAAAATGGAATCTTTAGGCAATCTTCTAAGTATTATTCATTCATGTCAACTCAATTTTTAATTTTATGATCAGGCTATATATCTTAAGAGTCTCGTATTTTACTTCTTGAATAAAATATACCAATTTCAAGTGAAATGTGAGCCAATTAACTCAAACTATTCCCCTATACTACGTTTTTACAAACCTGATATACTGTGGTTTGATCTGATTATTGAGTATCATCTAACATTATTGTTTGTTTTTTTTTTATTATAGGGCATGGCCTTCACACTTGAAGAGAGACAAGCATTGGGCATCCATGGACTGATCCCCCCCAGGTTCAAGACACAAGAAGAGCAACTGAACTTGTGCCAAAAAAGTATTGACAGATACACGGAGGACCTCAACAAATACATCTACTTGATGGGACTGCAGGTAACTTATAACAAAATTATCATTTGTTTCCACTATTTTTCTGAGTGTGATACCCACAATATGCCCTATTCACTGGCGGCTCGTGGGGAAAATGTGAAGTGCTGTACAGTATAAGATACGGGCACTTCACCTGACAAGCCGCCAGTCGCCCTAGTAGTAGGCTCATTGCTTTGTAGAATGGAATTCCAGATTTAATGAACCATTCAATCAGTAGAATCAGCCAAGACTGAAGAATGGATTGCATATGTTTCATCCTTGATAATAATATGTAAATGCATTCCAAGTCTCAGACAGTTTTTTAAAATTGAGAGAAAATGTGTAAAACCGTCGCAGATAGGCTAAATAGTATTTTTTTAAAATAATATAATGACCAAGCCTTTTGGATAAATTTATTTGAATAAGTTAAATATTATTTCTTGAATAAGCTTAATATTATTTCTTGAATAATATAACAACCAAGCATTTAGGATAAATTCCTGATTTTTGTCACTTACATTGTCGTTTGAATTTTCAGGACCGCAATGAGCGATTATTCTACAGGTTTTTGTCAGAGAACGTTGAGAAGATGATGCCCATTGTTTACACTCCGACTGTCGGCAAAGCCTGTCAGAAATACGGCTTGATCTACCGCAGGCCCCGTGGACTGTTCATCACCATCCACGACAAAGGACACATCTATGACATTCTCAAGAACTGGTCAGTTCATTTCAATAGTTTTATTATATGATTGAGTCATCATTATCCAAATGTATAATATAATTATTTAATAGTTAAGGAATGATGCAATTCATAATCATCGAATGATTTGGGAGTGAAAAAACAGGCTTAGTCCTTATATACTATTCGCCTCCCGAATTTAGATCAGAATATGTAGTACAAATAAAGACCAAGTTTTCAATAGTTCTCAATAAAGAATAATTATTATTGGAAAAATGTGAAAGCACCGCCACTTTTTCAACTTGCATTGACAATAGATGATTTTTCTATTTCTCCTTTTCTTGTTTTCAAGCCGTCACATATTCTAATCACCTACCTCAGATGGACAGGGAGGGACATAAAAGTTTGTCAAGTAGATGCCTGGCAGTGTTTTGAAAAGCATTTATACATTGATAATATATCACCTTTCTATCAGTATTGGTACTGGAATTCTGTAAAAATACATTTCACAAGTAAAAATTTATCAATTTATTACTTCTCAAATTACGGATTCTTTTTTATTTGTCAATCATACATACAGTATTATCAGCCAATCATATTGTATTATCATCTATACTCTCCAAATTACCCCATAATTCTTCGTGGAGAAATTATAAATATCTGCTGTTGTAAATTTCTGATTCAAAATTAAAGTTGATTGAGATTTCTTTTCTTTATTCTTTCTTTACAATTGCGACTTGGTTTCCAAGTATTTTAAGCAAAGGATGAATAAGTGATGATGAATGATGATGATGAAGGTTTAAGATGCAGGTTATATGTCTATCCACAATGTCCACTTTCACTTAAAATTATTATTTCTCACTTCCAAAAATATTTTGTCACAAACAATTTTGAATTTCGATAAAAGTCCACTTTTAAGTTTCAGAAATTTGCCAACTGTACAATTTGAATTGATGTTTGCAGGCCCGAAAGCGACGTGCGAGCGATCGTTGTGACTGATGGTGAGCGCATCCTGGGATTGGGAGATCTTGGTGCTTACGGAATGGGAATTCCAGTCGGAAAACTGGCTCTCTACACGGCACTGGCCAATATCAAACCCCATCAGTGCCTCCCTATCACACTCGATGTTGGAACCAACAACAAGGTAGCATATCTCATCATTATTTTTTGTATGATAATTACCTCATATTTATGAGCTATGAAGTTATTTTTTAAAATAAAAGAACATCGCTTATAAGTATTCGGTTATATAGTATAGATACTATCTCACTTTCACATGTGACATATGCGTATGAATTTGTAGTCTGAGGATGTAACTGTATTATTAAAATTCAAATGATGACAACTTCTATAATACGAGTATTTATTTTATGCTATAAAATTGCCTATATACTCTATTCCATAGACTACCATATCACCGACTCTGGTATTGATTAATTTGTTTGTTTCAGTTTTAAACCTGAAATTTGTTTCAAAAATTCAATAATTTCAAAATTTGTTTCATTTTCCTATTCCACGATGTATAATGCATAGGCTTATAAACTTTGTAATGTCTTATCTATTTTTTTGCAATCATCAGGAACTGAGAAATGATGACCTGTACATTGGTTTGAAACACGAGAGAGTGAGAGGACCAGCCTACGATGAATTCATCGAAGAGTTCATGGCTGCTGTTGTCAAACGCTACGGCCAAAATACCCTCATCCAGGTATGTATGACAAGAGTTGGCGCAATAATATTAATGAAATAGATCATTTCAATCAGATAAACTCCCCTCATCACCTAATCTCTTTTCAGTATCTTTTAATGTGTAATAGATTTTTCTAGTATGTGAACCTTTTGACTGGAGATTGAAATTTTAATAACTTATTGTCGATATTTATAATTTATTGGAGGATAAAAAAAATGTACCCATCAGGTTTTTGAGTATGTAGGTAATCAATTTTCCTACTAGGTGAATCCTTGGACAGGATTAATTGTTTGAATAATAAAAAATGTAGCCTATCCAGAGTAGTTTCTAGAGTATAAAAAGTATAGGCCTATCGTAATGTGAAATCATATTGTGAAATCGTATTGCTAGTTTGATATTGATACAGAAAATTTCTCATAATTTATTGTAGCCTACAGTCTGTAGTTATTTATATAGCTGACGCCAAAAAGTAAGCCGGTTTCGACTTTCTCTTGTACCGTACGGATAATGTAACAATACTTATTTCCTCTTAGGGCTACTGTATTCGTTTTAAAACTTTGAAAAATAACAATCAAGTACCCTTTTTAAAAAATATTTTCATTTCACACAACATGTTTCTGCGATATAGCCATTTTCAAGTGTAAATACTTAGTGGATAATGTAACCTACGGGCTACGGTACTCACAGCTTATGTAAACTATTGTCTCCTTTACTTCTATTCACTTATTTATACGCGAGTATATCTCTATTAAAAACTGTATCTTTCAAGGAAAAACCTTGCAAATTTTCCTTACAGTCCTATGTCTGATTCATCATTCGTGCTAGGATTGTTGAGTAGTACAGCACAATCTGATTCAAGATTAAACTTTGATGTTCTTGAGTTACAAGAATTGCATGCTTCTATAATAATGAATAATTAATTTTCATTTTCATCAGAAGAAACATAATAACATATTTTCGATTTCAAAAACTAGGAAATTAACTGGTTACTATATCCAGTAAATGTGGCCAGTGTTCAGCAAAAATTATTTTAAATAAAGAAACAATTGTGAGTCCAGTCTATACATATTACAAATTTGGAATACTGCCTACAGCGCAAAGTAATAAAATTAGACTTGAATAAAACAACAATTTTTCAATCAATCAGATATTGAATAATCGTGACTCTAGCTCCTACACGTTAACTATTAGGTTTGGTACCAACAAAATATTACAATGATTTAATAGCTTTGATAGATTTAATTACTTGATTGTAGATTGTAACTTAGCTCTACAGCAAGCATCAGCATTGGCATTCTCTGCCGAATCACTGTAATTCACTAACCATAATTTCTTTTCAGTTTGAAGATTTTGGAAACGAGAATGCATTCAAGCTTTTGCATAAGTACCAGATGAGCTACTGCACTTTCAACGATGACATCCAGGGCACCGCTTCAGTGGCAGTTGCAGGTCTACTCGCATCTCTAAAGGTCACTAACACCAAGTTGAAAGATAACAAGTTCGTCTTCCAGGGTGCCGGAGAGGTAGGAATCCATTAGTTCTAGTTTGTAAAAACCTTTCATTTATTTTCGATAATCATTTATAAAATATTTGATCAGTGATTCAACATTAAGACTGCCAGACTAGAATGATGGAGAATTAATCAACTGCTTTTTTCAATAAATCTTGCCATATTATATACTTCATCCACTGGGGATGCAGACAATCATTACATATTTATTATTGCAATAGTAATAATAATAATAATAATTAATGTTTGTGTGGTCTTGCACAACACTGTGAATTGCAATTAATCAATAGAAATCAATAGAGTTGGTTGTCTTTGAACATTGTTTATCACGCAACATAAGCTACTTCCTCTTCTTTACTGAACATCTATCATAGGCAGCAATTCAAATTCAAATTGTATCACGAAAGTTATAAATTCTCAATAGTTTTGAAATACATTCAGATGCATTACGAAATAGATTTATTAAAAAAAAGTTAGCCAACAATTTATTGATGAGAATACTCTCGCTATTTTCATTGTTCAAACTAATCCTTTGCATCTCTTATTGCGTTATTTTATTATGAAAATCAGAAGTAGCTGTGAAGACTATAAGTTTGTATAATTCAGGTGACTTCATTTGAAACTATACCGTTTTAAACCAGGAAACTTTATTTATTCTTTATTCTTCATTCTAGTTACAAAATTTATTTTCTGAAATTACCATACCATGTCCTTGTGAGTGAACGTATATTCCAACTTTTCTGTCTATCGACCTTTGACGATGTTATTATTGTGTGATTGCAGGCAGCCCTTGGAATCGCCTCCCTCATTGTGATGGCCATGGTTAAGGAAGGT
Organism: Sogatella furcifera; assembly: GCA_017141385.1. NCBI lineage: Eukaryota > Metazoa > Arthropoda > Insecta > Hemiptera > Delphacidae > Sogatella > Sogatella furcifera. The sequence continues at coordinate 35,430,724 of CM029548.1, read as the reverse complement.
ATCAGCGAGGAAGAAGCTAAAAAGAGGATATTCCTGTTCGATTCAAGAGGCTTGGTTGTGAAGAACCGTCCAACTGGTGGCATTTCTGAGCACAAGGCCAAGTTTGCTCAGGCGATGGATCCTATTGACAAGCTGCATGAAGTGGTCAAGAAAGTCAAGCCTTCCGTCATTATTGGTAAATAACTATTGGTACTCTTCAAATAAATACATCCAAACTAGTATTTCTTCTACTTGAGTCCCAACTTCAACTATATGTTTGTGAATGAAAATTTTACTACACAAATACAGTCTAAAATCTATGGAAATCAATTTGATGAAGATGAAATCTGCGTTTTTACTTAATTATCACTGCTATTTCTATCAATTTCACTTTCCTAAACAAACTGGTACGGTACTTGATATTCCACTTAGTACCCACATGAGTACTAGTTTTTAATTTCAATATTCAGTTGACTGCAGTGTCGCCAATAATATGTTCTAAGTTGAATAATCATTTCGACTGACTGACTGTAAAAATGAACCTGTAAGTTAGTAGTGAATTGACTATTCACTACTACAGGTTCATTTCTCAACACTTTATCACAAAATCTCGATATTTATTCTCATTCAAACTTTTACAACCAAGCCATCTTTTCTCCTAGGTGCCGCCGCACAGAAGGGAGCCTTCACCCCTGAAATTATTGCTGAAATGGCAAATATCAACAAGAGACCCGTGATCTTTGCTCTCAGCAACCCCACATCACTTGCCGAGTGCACAGCTGAGGAAGCCTACACCCACTCCAAGGTAGGCTGCATTTATCACTTCATATGTGGATTTATCTTCCTTCTCATTTAAAATTTTGTGTTCGGTATATTACAGGCTTGAAATGTGTGAAAATATATAGTAGACTTTTCACATTGTTTGTTGATAGCTATATTTCTCTATTAATAAATAAATAAATTTGTAAATATAGAATTTCGTAGTTCCTCACAATGGATTTCCATATTAGATTTTTTGAAATTTTTCCTTCACGTAGATAATGGAAGTTTCAGATCTATAATAACATAACTCGAACTTCCTTCTGTTAAAGGAAGCTATGATAATACACTTCTTCATTGTGTAGATGCTTTGGAGTTGAATTTCAATAGCAATAATGGAACATTGCGTGACCTGGAAGGTTCGGGTCCGAAGTAAGAGTTTTCATGTTGTATTTGAATGGTTTTGGTACATTTGAAATTAAATCAATTGCTAATGGTGAATTCATGTAATACAAAATTAGAAAGTTTTGAACACACTTTCTTAAGGAACCACATAATTATTAGAAAGCAGCCGAAACGAGGGCTTGCTTGACGCAAAACAAGGATATGTAGCCTGGGAGAAAAGTCACTTGGTCATACCCGAAAACAAACTCGTTTTCACTAAGAATTTAACTAATTTAACACTGAAACATGTTTGATAGTGTATGCCTAATTGTATACAACTTTTTTTTAATTTCTGTTTGAATCATGCTCAATCATCGGTTGGAGACTACTACTAAATATGAATAGAAGTATGAAATATGAATATACATATAGAATTATGTAATAATTCTATTGTAGGGAACTGCTATATTCGCCAGTGGATCGCCGTTCGACAAGGTTGTTTACAATGGAAAGGAATTCTCTCCAGGTCAAGGAAATAACGCTTACATCTTCCCAGGAGTTGCTCTTGGAGTCATCTGCGCCGGCATCAGACACATCACCGATGAAGTCTTCCTTACTGCCGCGGAGGTCAGCTATTTAACCTATATTATTCGAATCTTGTCATCAGAAATAGTTTTCAAATCCTCATAATTTCATGTTTCTGGTAATGGAGATCTATTCAAAATTACTGAAGTTTTACGTAACTAACCGAAATCCTATTACATCTGCCTTGATTAATGTATTACGATTCGGGTACTTTGCTGATTATTGTTATACTGTAACACCAGTGGTAGTCCACATACCACGATTTTTGGACGTTCGGCCTGTTTGTCGTCCTCATGAATTTAACTAGATTGAACAGAACTCAGCAAACACATGATAATATGTGTCTTTGCGCACATCATATTGCAGAGCAGGTAATTGCGGAGCTGCGAACAGCCATGGTTATTTCAGAGAAGGTTATCCATAAGTGAATGATATTATTAGGCTAAAACGAGTGGGGGAGACTAAAATGTATTGACGTAGTACAGATCCGCATGTATTGACGTAGTACAGTTGTATAGAATAGTATAGTTACTATTCTACAGAATAGTACACCTTGATACAGATCAGAACTTCTGGTAACTTACCAAAGAAGTTCTAATATTTTCAACGAAAAGTATCATAATATGACATATTATGTTGTTGATCAGAACTACATCATTTTTGGCTTCAACCAAATTTTTTCTAGCCCCCTTAAATCAGAATAACCTATTTGTGATAACCTTGGTGAACTCATAGAAATAGGCAATTTCGTAACACGGCTTGCATTTCTTGGATTTCCCTACGGCACTATAAATACTAGTATTACTAGTATAATAGTACAGGGTGGCGCAGAGAAACGGGAAATGTTGAAATAAACCAACAAAAATTTTGCAAAACATTTTTAATTCTGAAAATGTGTTCGTCAAGAGTGGAATTTTCAGAAAATCACTTTTAAAAAACATATCTGTTAAGTGTTGTCCATTGCGCATAACACATTCATTCAATCGATTTTGATGACTAAGAAGTAACATTCCCAAGCGGCTCTAGCTGCCTGGCTCTAAATTCGCTGCTCGAGCTGCCCGGCTCTAGCTGCTCTGCTTTAGCCATCAACACAAATCTATTCACATAACTATATTATAAATCACTATGTCACTATTATAGATCACTATGTTATGAGGCCTACAAATGCATAATAATTCAATAAAATAATGAAATTCACCCTTTTAAAGTAATTTTCAAGTGATTTTCACTATTTATTGATTAATTACACATTTGTATCCCTTATAACATAGGGAATATTTATAATATAGTTATGTGAATAGTGTTGTAATGGCTAAAGCAGCGCAGCTAGAGCCAGACAGCACGAGCAGCGAATTTAGAACCGGGCAGCTCAAGCCACTTATGAATGATAATTTTAGTCTGCAAAATTCATTGAATGAATGTGTTAGGCGCAATGGACAACACTTAAAAGATGTGATTTTTAAAAAGTGATTTATTTTAAATTCCACTCTTGACGAACACATTTTGAGTATTAAAAATGTTTTGTAACATACTCTTTGGTTTATTATTGTTATTTCAAAATTTTCCGTTTCTCTGCGCTACCCTGTATTTATAGCTCCTTATATTTCCCGAAGTAGCGATGTCATTTTCTTTATCTAATCACATGTGTTTGCATCAGAATAAGCTGACAACGCTGCTGTTCGAAGGTGGAGGACTCCAGTCATCAAGTTATGTAGTGCAAACAATAAATAATTAATTCCAATATTGGTGACATTTTCAGACTTTGTCCGGACTCGTTTCACAAGCTGACCGTGACAAGGGAAGCCTGTATCCACCTCTCACATCTATCAAAGACTGTTCCATCAAGATTGCTGTCAAAGTTGTTGAAGGAGCCTATGAGGATGGTAAGTTTTATACTATATTTTTGCGGTTTGACGTTATGTTTTGAATGTGGGGCCGATTCTCATCAATCACCTTGTGCGTTTGAGATATAACGGCTTGGACAGAAGGCAATTACCGCGATGAAGGACTTATCTAGTAATTTTAAAGAACTGGATATTAATTATTTAAACGGTTATGTTAATGTGAAAGGGTCAACCATTAACAAGCTGCAGTATCAACATTGAAATTCGGCCACGGGTCATTGAATTTCGCACTGGTATACCAATAAGATGCAATAGAAACACAGAGCTATTTAGAAAAGCGAAATTGACATTGGGTACGACCAATCAAATCACATCAAATTAAAAATCAGTCATCTAATTTTCAATTATCATTGTTACATACAACTCCATGTTTCTATTGCATCTCATTGCTGGTATTGGTCTCGTATAGGGTCTCGAATCCACTCTATATATAAGGTATTTAATGCATTATGTTTCAACCATCAAGTATAACATCTCTTATGCCGTGTCCACACCTGGTCGTTTTTAGGCACAGGAAAGCCGACTCTAAGCTACGTTGAAAAGATAAAAAGAAAGGATGCAAATATCAAAAATGTTATTCGCAGTCGAGATGAGAACCACAAATCATATCTATACTCGTATGTTCTTCTCATATCTTCTTGTGCGTGGCTACTCGTGTGAAAAACGACTAGATGTGGACACGGCATTATTTAAAAATATTTGTAATGTTTTATCATTTGTTTAGAATGTTGAATTTCTTTTATCATTTTGTCTTCGCAAACTCATTTTGTTTTTCTCAATTTCGCTCAACCTAATAACAATGTGGGTTCATTTTCTATGGCTCTTGGGTGAAATGGCTTGCCTATAATAATAATAATAATTTTACGGATTATCTCTCTTCTTTCATTTCTCAATAATGATTTAATTTCTAATATTCAGTATACTACATTTCAGACAACATTTTTTCAAATTTCTCTTCAAATGAGAATATTTGAACCAAACAGCTTTCAATAAAAATTGGATAAATTATCATGAGTAATCGACAACTTTAGAACTTCTGGTGGATATCTTAGTATATTCCTAACTGATTTCCCATAATTGTATTGTCTTAATACTCATGTTTGACTGATGAGGATTTTCTTTGTCCAGAGCTGATAGAGTCAATCCGGGCAAATATAAGAAATGGGAATCTGGAATATTCAGAAGATAAAGTTTTGCGTTCTTGTATGAGCTGCTTATTACTACTTTAACACTGATGTATTTCAACCTGGAAAAAACTAAATTGATTCATTATAATGAATTTCCCATTATAAATCACTAGTAGTTCTGTGAACGGTAGACCTCACGAAGTCATAGAAGCACTGTCTGTATTCACGGTACGTTCAGATTGTGCGTCGATTCCGAAAGTCGGCGCGAGGAAGTCAGCAAGGCAGTGGCCACAGTCACGCTCTATGTCGGCATCAGGGTGCTTGGAAAATCAGGCATCAGTCTCTATAATTATTTTGATAATGTTTTTCTTCATGCGAAACGGTCCGACGGTCGGCTGCAGTCGAACAGCTGTAGCGGATCACAGCTCTTGTTGTTAGCCTGCGTTCGACCGTCGGACTGTTTCGCATAAAGAAAAACTTACCTTAAAATCTATCTGAAATATCTCAGCTGACTTCAATAAAAGTATATCATCTGAAGTAGAAATTTTTAAAAAAAAATTTATTATAAATGTCATAATATCAGATGTTTTAGTAATATCAACATTTCTATCAAATAATTTATGGAGTATACCTATATCAGAGAATATTTCAATCATTTTTTCTTTTTTTCGTCCTTAATGTGAAAAATGTCGAAAACCCTTACATATACATCGACGCGCGATTTCAAGAGGAACATCCCTGTAAAATTTCATCAGTATGTATTGCCGCTTTCAGTCGTAAATGCGGAACATACATACAAACATACAAACATACATATATACACATACATACATACATACAAACAAATGCAAAATCGTCGACTAGAATCTCAGACCTCACTTACGTTCGGTCAAATATTTTACAATGCCAGAGAGGTATCAAATATACGAGTATCAAATATACCTTCTTTTATAGCAGTGCGAGCTTACATTAAAAGCTTACTAAATGGAATGAATGAATATCCAAGATTATCAAATCGTCAAATTTGAAGCTGAGATTACATGTACCAATTGCCTACCACAAGCATTAAACTTGTCATTTATTTGAGTTGTTCTTAAGGTAGTAGCATTACCAAGCGGCAGCTGTTATTAGGGCTACATATGTATAATAAATCAAGAAAGTAGTGAAATTCGCCATTTTTAAGTCATTCTCAAGTGATTTTTGCTGTTTATTGATTCATTATACACTATAATAATCATAAATGATTGAAGTGAACATTCTATGATATAGTTATTTAAATAGAATTGTGATGACTAGAGCAGAGCAGCTAGAGCCGGGCAGCTCGAGCAGCGCAGTTAGAGCCGGGAGTCTCGAGCTGCCGCTTGGCAATACTACAAGGTTTAGACTTTCAATTGAAGCTCTCTCGAATAATAAATAGAATAAACTCTTCAACTTAATAAACGCAAAATTCCATATTTCATATTTTCTCTCTTTGGAGCCTTGAATTGGTGGCGGTTCTCCCACTATCACTAATAATAATAATAATAATAATCACTTTCAATCATATTTATGTAATAATTCGACATTATCAGAATTTCCTCACAGAGTGCAATGTATTTAGTTCTGCCAATTATTTTCTATTCAATTCATTCACATTGATTTTACTATTTTCCTTTAGTACTGCTCATATCATTATACTGTATAATCTTTTTTTCAAATTTATTTACATGTATATCAGATTTGCAGGTTTTCTTTAGTGTTGTTCATTAATATCTCCTTTATACAATTCATTCGGGTTAGCATTTCAATTTTTCATTGTGTTGCCGATTTCAAGTAGAAAACTTACAAGGCCTATTGGATTATTTCCGTTTGGTTAGAATGCACTGCAGTAATGATTTCTTGAAAAAGTGATAGCAAGTCGGCAGCACAGAGTTAAAAACATTGCAAAAACTTGATGCTTTATAACCTTCGTTCATCAACTCCACTAAAACCTTACTAACTGTTATTGTAGTATTTTTTCAAATTCTATTATTACGAAATCTGAAAATTTGAAAACTTGACTAATTAAACTCCTCACAGTTTACTCGACAGCCTTTCATAATAAACAGTATATATTATTTATTACCAGGGTTCATATAAATTGATGTTGTGTATTTTACAGGAGGTTATGCATCTACTTATCCCAAGCCCAAAGATGTGGAAGAATTTGTTAGAGCTCAACTCTATAATTACAATTATACGACATCTTTACCTAGCAATTATCAATGGAAACTGGATGAATTCGAATAACTGAACAGGGTTTAGTCTGTTCTCGGGGATGCATGTTAACCAAATTGGTAATTTGATGAAACCTTAACTCTATCTTATTGTTGCATTGGTGTTTGCATGCGTTTCAAATTGGTATTTTATTGCGCTATCAAAACATACTTTGTGCCCTCATCTGCTTTGGAAAAAAGCTTTTTAATCAATAAGTAATAACCATGAATAAAATTGATGGAGCAGAACGTTTATTATTTAAGAATAAAAATTTGCACCGTCAATAATCTGAATTTGTCACTTGCAAGGTTGCAAGACAAAAAATTTCGTTTCGCCTATTTTTACTAAACACTTTGTTTAGTAACTGTGTCATTCACAAACACATTCTAGGTCGCAATAAAATCAAATTAGAACATATAATAATAATAATATTTCTACCTCATCTATTTTTCTCACTCTTTATTAAACCTCTAATATAGATATTAATTTATCTTCAATAACAAAACTTTTTATTCTCAATAATTACTCCAATTATTTCCTCAATTGAGATGGGGTCCAGTCCTTATTTTTCTGGTGATCTGTTGAAGACTTTATCTTTTATTTTCTAGTCATGATCAATACCATAATGATGGATAGGAATTTTCTAATAACTGTCAAATCTCATGGAATCATTAATAATCAAATCATTGATCATTTTCCATGGAATCTCCTTATATTTGTGTTTATCAAGTATTTCAGTGAGCTCTTGTTTTGTAAAATATTTCCTTTATGATTAAGAATACTGCCAAATTATCAGTGTGCGCTGTGCAGTTTCAGTGTTTTCTGATACTATAAATAATACTTCATAATTGTATAATTCTAGTTGTGAAATAGCGCATAAATGGTAAAAATAATGAGGTCGCTTGGAATGTATAGGCCATTGTAGAATTTGACTTGCTTTGCATGTTTATTTAAGTCTTGGAAGTTTTTGATGAGCTTCATTTAAACTCTGGGAATGGTCTGGGAAAATGAATAATTAGCTTTCAATTGCCATTCCTATATTATGTAGGTTGTTATTGCTATCATATATCTCGTTCATTCAAGAGAACAGTGCATGTTGAAAAAATAATACTGATAAATGAAAATAACAATAAAAGTAGACAAAAAATATATTGAAAGTACTTTATATTGCTACTAATAAATAGTGCAACGATAACGAAAAAATATAAATTAATTTCATGTTAATATTGTTACGGGTTTCCACTATAATAAAAGACTTGAGGCAATTTATACTGATTACTTTATTAATTACACTACTATAACACACTAGAAAAAGATAAACTATAACAGATCAGAAGATAGCACAAGAGTTTATAACGTCTCACAATACAAATTTCACTAAAAATTAACACTGCACTGAATAAGAAATGAGAACAGTCTTTAAGCTACGCTAAGAAGAAATATGAATATAACTATAGAGTGTCTATACAACGGCTGGTCTGTCACACAGTATAACTGACACAATTAGATTCAATGCTCAAGTCAGACTGACTTGTAAACCCAAACATTCCGAATATATAGGCTTCTGAGAATAAACAAGAGAATGCTAGAAGGTTCTGGCATTATCACTTCAAGAAGGTTCTCGATGAGTTTTTGTTTACACAACAATGTGCTTGTTTGTTGACACAAAGCCTCCCCATCCCCGCCTTGTCCATCCTTGTCGTCCTACTATCTCAAGGCCATCAGACACTGTTGAATTCCATAACACTGCCCCCTCCTTAAAACTGTTCTGTCCTAGAACAGTCCAGATCCATCCTGGAAGTGCAAACAGTAGAAGCCGGCACCAATGGATCAACTTGTGTAACCACCCATGGGTTGAAGACACAACAGGTGACGTTGATTCCAGTGTCCTTGAAAATTCTTCCAATCATTGGTCTCACAATCTTCCAGTCCAATCAGTCATAGCCACAGCCCAGTCTTGGGATTCCAAGCTGCTTCACTCCCAGGAATTGAAGGTGAGTTCGTAGATGCATCAGACTTTGCCACAAAGCCTGATATGTTGACTCCTGCTGGGGTTGGTCTTTTGTCACCATATAGAACAGATGTTGGTTCTGATCCTGAAGATGAAGTGCTTTCCCCACAGCCGGATTCTGGAGATTCAATTCACCCAATTTTCCAAACTTTGTCCTGAATACTGTAGCAGCTCTTGAAGCTCCCACATTCCTAGCAATGCAATGTGCCAAGGCATAGCTCTTTGGTAGGGTGAATAAGTCCTGGTGGCGACATTTCCTTCTTCCAGTGACACCCCTAGGTTGGCCATGAATCCTTCAAAATCAGAGATGGCAGGATGAAGAGCCTTGACTTCTTGAACTCCCCTTGCAGCATTGTCTCCATGATAAGGTGCCAGTTGGTTGAAGTGAACAATGCGTGGAGTACCTCTTAGTTTCTTGATTCTGTAGACCACATCGTTGATCCTTGTGACCACTTTGTAAGGTCCATCTCAGGAGGTTTGCAACTTGGGAGAGTATCCACGACGTCATTGAGGATTGTACAACCATACCATGTCACCAGCCTGGTATCCTCTATGGTTGGCCTTAATGTCATAGCACTGCTTCATCATGTCACTGGTGACCTGGATGTTTGTGCAGACGGTGGCATGAATCTCATCCATCTGCTTCCGGAGCTTGCTGGTGTCTTCTTGTTCCAAGTCCTCCCCAGGTTTGCATCCACACTCCAAGTCACAGGGTAGTTGCATATTTTGCCCAAACACTATTCTTGCTGGAGTCATCTTTGTAGTCTCATTGACTGTGCCTTGGTATGCCATCAGGAAGAAATGCAGGTGTTGGTCCCAGTCCCGTTGATGTCCGGATACCACCTTTGATAGGTATTTTCCCATAGTCCTGTTCATTTGCTCAACCATTCCATCTGATTGGGGGTGCAGTGGTGTTGTCCTAGTCTTGTTGATTCCCAACACTTCACACATCCGAGAAAATATAGTAGATTCAAAGTTTCTTCCTTGGTCTGAATGTAACTCCAATGGTATGCCAAAACGACTGAAGAACTCCTTCACCAATACATCAGCTACAGTAACTGCCTCTTGATTTGGCAAGGCATAGGCTTCTACCCTTTTGCTGAAGTAATCCATAGCAACCAGGATGTACTTATTCCCACCATCAGTAATTGGGAATGGCCCAGCTATGTCAATGGCTATGCGTTTAAATGGAGCACCTACATTGTATTTCTACATAGGGGCTCTCTTTCTAGGCATAGGGCCATTGGCAGATGCACATACTGCACAAATCCGGCACCAGTTCTTGACATCCTCTTTCAAGTTTGGCCAGTAGAACCTCTCTCGTACCTTTTCCAGGGTCTTATGCACTCCAAAATGCCCACCAGAGACTCAATCATGTAGCTGTTTTAATGCTTCAGGAACTCTTTTCCTTGGTACAATGATTTGCAATCTTTTCTGATCACCAGCAGCATTCTCCACCACCCTCTTCAAGATTCCCCCATCTTCCACAATTGACTCCCATTGTGCCCAGAGGGTCTTAACATGTGGTGACAATGGTGCCTCTTCCTGCCAGCTAGGTTTTCCTTCAGTAGAATGCTTCCAAGCCCACAGGTGTTTCAAATCAGGATCCTCTTCCTGGTCCTTCAGCATTTCATCTCCTCCCCAGTAGTCTGTAGCTACAGTTATCCTGTTAGCAACTGCTTCCTTCCCTTCCTAGCGTGAGCAGTGCTTGCAGTCCTGGTCACAGGGTCTTCTAGAGAGAGCATCAGCATTCTGATGACTTTTTCCAGCTCAGTGGATGGATTTGAAGTCATATTCTTGCAGGTGTTGAATCCATCTGGCAACTTGTCCCTCTGGAGATTTGAATCATAGAAGCCATGTCAGGGATGCATGATCAGTTTGTAATAGGAAGTGACGTCCATACAGGTACTTATGGAAGTGGCTGATTGACTTCATAACCGCCAACAGTTCTCTCCTTGTGACACAGTAGTTGTGCTCAGGTTTTGACAGGACTTTGCTAAAGTATCCAATAACCTTCTCCTCTCCATCTTGTTCCTGTGAGAGTATTCTACCAATAGCTGTGTTGCTGGCATCAGTATCCAGGATGAACTTGCCTTCTGATTTGGGATAAACCAGAATAGATGCTTGGCTGAGCACCTCCTTCAGTGTGTCAAATGCCTGCTGACAGTCTTTATCCCAGATGAAGGTGCGCCTCTCCTCTGTCAAATTTGTTAGTGGCTTGGCTATCCCAGAGAAACCCATCACAAATCGCCGATAATATGCACAAAGGCCAAGAAAACTTCGTACTTCCGATTTGTCCTTAGGCACAGGCCAGTTTGTAATAGCTGATACTTTCTCAGGATCCATGGACACTCCCTTGTCAGAAACCACATGTCCCAGGTAATTCACTTGTCTTTTGAACAGGTTGCACTTCTTAGGATTCAGTTTCAAGTTTGCCTGCCTCAGCCTCTGAAATACTTCCTTCAGGTTCTTCATGTGATTTTGGAAAGACTTGCCCAAAACAATAATGTCATCCAGGTAAACCAAACATGTTTCCCATGAGAGTCCCCTCAACACACTTTCCATTAGTCTCTCAAAAGTGGCTGGAGCATTTCACAAACCAAAAGGCATCACAGTAAACTGCCAGAGTCCTTCCCCAATTGAAAATGCTGTCTTCTCCTTTGCTTTGTCTTCCAGTCCAACTTGCCAGTATCCACTTTTCAAATCCAGAGTTGAAAACAACTTGCAACCTTCCAGGCTATCCAGTGTGTCATCAATACGGGGTAGAGGGTAACTGTCCTTCTTGGTGACATCATTCAGAAGACAGTAGTCCATGCAAAACCGAAGTGTGTCATCCTTCTTCTTCACAAGCACTACTGGTGATATCCAAGGGCTATTTGATGATTCAATGATTCCTTCACTCTCCATCTCCTTGATGATTTTTCTGGCTTCTTCTTGTTTAGCAAATGGAAGTCTTTGGGGGTTCTGGCAAATGGGTTTGGCATCTCCTGTGTCTATTGTGTGTTGGACAATGTTGGTCCTTCCTTTCGTTCCTTCTCCAATGTCAAAGATATCTTGGTAGGAGGTTATTAAATCCTTCACATCCTTTTTCTGGTCCTAGTTCAAGTCCTGACAAGATTCCTCTACAAAGTTCTGTAGTTTCTCAGGAAGTTTCTTCTTCTTTGACGGTGTTGATTGTACTTGATGGACCACTGCTGTTACAGGTGAACAATGTCCCAGCACACTGCCCCTTTTCAAGGTGACTCCATAGCTATTCACATTCATCAAGCGGACAGGGAACACTGAGCTGGTGAGAAATAAAGTTCTGGCCACTAGAACACCATGTCCAAGCTCCTCTTCAAGAACTACTAGTTCCAATATTGCATTCATTCCTTCAGTAATGTCTTTTGTTGTCCTTGCTTGGGTCACAATCTGGCTCCTTGCTGGTATGGTGATGTCCTCTAATAGCCGCACCTGCCCTGTACAGTCTTCCGTAGGTAGTAGCACAACTTCTTCTTCACCAATGGTCACTGTATTCTTCTTCTTCTCTAGTTTCAGTCCATGTTCATGTAGGAAATCCATACCTAGTATGATGTCTTCACTAACTTTTGCCACTAACACTCAATGTCTGAACCTTGATTTACCAATCTCAAAAGTGGCAATCATCTCCCCGTAGACACTGACAGCCTCCCCTGTAGCAGTTCTCAACCTCCAGGTTGTTGGTGATATGCCTCGTCGATCAGTCACTGTGCTATAGTTTATCATTGTCATAGTGGCTCCAGTGTCAATTAGTAGTCTTCGAGTTGATCCATTGACTTTTCCATGTATGTAGAGACTTTTTGGTTTATCTGACAACATTGCAACAACTGCTCCTGAACCTGGGGCCTCTTGCCTACAGGTTGATGGTAGCCCCTTTTCATCAACCCTTTTTAGTTTTCCTGCTTCTTGTCAGACATTGACTTCTTTGGGCATTTGTTTTGTAGATGACCTCTCTCTCCACAGCCCCAACACCTTATCTCCTTCTTTGCAGTCTTGAATTTTTCCAAAATCCTCTTCATTATTTCCTCCACCAACTCCTCATGGCTATCTTCCCCTGATACTGAGCAAACACGTGCATGGCTCCTCACTGATTGTGTCACAGCTTCAATTTCCAAGGCCTGAGTTAATGCCTCACTGAGTGTTTGAGGACAAGCCAGTTTAACAGCTCGTTGGGTTTCTGGCTCACGTAGACCATCCAGGAATCTATCAACTGCCATACTCTCCTTCATTTCATCATCCCCTGATGCTGGGTAGGCAATCCTCACCAAGCGAGCTATGTCAGCTTCAAATTCCTGAAGCGACTCATTTGGCTTCTGGATTCTGTTCCTCAATTCTGAACGGTGTAGTTGATACATGTGTCGGTGGCCAAATCTCATTTCCATGCACTTCAACAGTTCACCAATGTTGCGTCTGTCAAACTTAGGAATTGTCTGGAGTACTGACAAAGCATCTCCCCAAAGTGATAGGCACAAATTATCAGCCTTTGCTTCTGGTGTCCATCCATATCTGTCGGCATACACATCTAACAAGGTACGGTAATCTTCCCATGGAGTCTTTCCATCAAATGTTGGTAGTCCACCATGATAATTTGGCATGGTAATAGGCACATTGCATTCATTTACTGAAGTATCCTTCTCAATTTGATAAGCATTATCATCCACTTTCAAGGCTGCTCTTGTCCCACTAGTGTCATTATTTTGCAGCTCTTTAATCTTCTTATCAAATTTATCCTCCATGCTTTTAAGTTTTGTTTCAAATTTATCTTCCAAAATTTTACTATTCTCTTGTAGTTTCCCCTCAAATGTTTCTTTCAAAGATTCAAATTTACTCTCCAATGATGTTTTATTTTCTTCTATTTTACTCTCCAATTTTGTCAAAGCTGACTTATTTTCTTCCATTTTACTTTCAACCAATTGAAATTTACTCTCCAATGATGTTTTATTTTCTTCCATTTTACTTTCAACCAATTCAAATTTACTCTCCTATGTACTCACCAGAGCTCCCGAATCTGTTTCAAACACATAGGTATCTGGGTCCTGACCCTCGGCCAGCAGTGCTTCCCGGAGTCTATCTTGTAAGACAGATTTCACCCCATTTGTATCCAGTTCTTGCTCCTCCAGCTCTTGCTTCAGTTGATTTACTTTTAAACTGGTGAGCTTCGCACCTTTCCCTGCCATTTCAGTTCACATTCCAGAAATATTACACAGTTCACAATTATGTACAGAAGACTAACATTCACTCTTGGAGAATAAAGTTCACACACAAAAATGTTCACACTCAAAGATCACAGTTCACTCAATTGAAGATAAAGTTAACACACAAAGATAACGTTTCAATCAATTGAAAATAATAGTTTGCTTCACAAATATTACACAGTTCACAAATATGTACAGAAGACTAACGTTCACTCTTAGAGAATAAAGTTCACACACAAAGATGTTCACACTTGAAGACCACAGTTCACTCACTTGAAGATAAAGTTCATACACAAAGATAAAGTTCACACACAAAAATAACGGTTCAATCAATTGAAAATAATAGTTCACTTTGCAAAGGTACAAGTTCATAAAATTGCCTCAATCAATAGCTACATCCGAACTTCTGACACCAATTGTTACGGGTTTCCACTATAATAAAAGACTTGAGGCAATTTATACTGATTACTTTATTAATTACACTACTATAACACACTAGAAAAAGATAAACTATAACAGATCAGAAGATAGCACAAGAGTTTATAACGTTTCACAATACAAATTTCACTAAAAATTAACACTGCACTGAATAAGAAATGAGAACAGTCTTTAAGCTATGCTAAGAAGAAATATAAATATAACTATAGAGTGTCTATACAACGGCTGGTCTGTCACACAGTATAACTGACACAATTAGATTCAATGCTCAAGTCAGACTGACTCGTAAACCCAAACATCCCAAATATATAGGCTTCTGAGAATAAACAAGAGAATGCTAGAAGGTTCTGGAATTATCACTTTGAGAAGGTTCTCGATGAGTTTTTGTTTACACAACAATGTGCTTGTTTGTTGACACAAAGCCTCCCCATCCCCGCCTTGTCCATCCTTGTTGTCCTACTATCTCAAGGCCATCAGACACTGTTGAATTCCATAACAATATTGACACATCCACTAGATGATAACCAAAAAAAAAAATCATTCACAATTCTTCTAGATAAAAATTAAGAAAAAATATAGAATGAAATAAATTAATTATTGGTAAATTGTCTACATATTTATTGTATCACTTTCTATTATGACTATGATATTGTTTATTAATAAAATGTAATATTGCATCTATTGGTGAATGTACTAGTAATAAAAATATCTATGGACTCTCATGATAACATCTCTTGGAATATTTGGCCTAATAAACCGACTACCCCATTTTATGCAAGATTATATTTACTAACCTGCTGGTCTGACAGTATGATACCATTGAGAGGAATAAACTTGGAATTGGTATACTGGTAATTATTATTCTTTTCTTGCTAAAACTTCTTGAAAATGTGAAGCTCTTAAAGTTATTTTATGAATCATATAAAATTAATACTGAATACTGAATGGTATAAATGGCTGAATACTGTAGTTGATTTTCAGAGTGCAATTAATTAACAAAATGATATTCCAACATAATATGATTCAAGTGGACTGAACGTGTTGGGCTCGTTACGATACTTATTCCATACCATATTTATAAAAGTTATGTTGGAGTTGAAAAAATTAAGGTTACCATTAATCAAGATTCATCATGATATTATTTTGTAATTCTCGATGTCCCTGTTTTATCGACTGTTGTAAATTAATTGTGTATTCTCTCTTTCAGGTTCTGCATCTGTATATCCCAAACCGAAAAACATCCAGTCGTTTGTAACAGATTGTACGTACAACTATGAATACAAAGATCCAGTTCTACCAAAACAATACAGCTGGCCAAAATCAGCCATTAACTGATCATTGTAGTAATAATAATAGTGGTCACTCTGTTAATAATTAAGTAAGGAAGATAAATTTCATATACTACAATACTGTAAATTGGAAGCAGTGATTTCATTTCATTTTCAATATTCTGAACTGAGAGGTGTGATTTATAATTTAATTTTGTGAAACATAATAAGCTTCAGGGTTTGAGGTTTAGAATGTCTACGTATTTATTTTATCACTTTTTATTATGACAATAATACTGTTGATTATTAAAATGTATGATTGCATTAGTGTATTGCTGAATACTGTACCAAATATCCATCCTATTCCGCACCTACTAAAATTGGCCTATTTTTCCCTGACCCACTCTGGGTTAGACTGGCTTGGCGCTAGGGAATATAATTCTAGAGGGTGAATATTTGATAAAATCATATACTACAATAAAATCAGCGTTTATAAAACCTATACTTGAGAGAACCTTCTTCTCATTTGTCAATGTCTCCGTTTGTATGGACGATCCCTATCTAAAGAACGGTTGAAATCATGCGGTACACTTTTGAAGTATAAAACATGAAGAAAAATATATGAGAGTTAACATTAAGAGAGATTTTTATTCTATTGGTGGTTGAATTTAACGAAACTAACTTACAAACGAAAATTATTGTCATTACATCGAATGCAAGTCCACATGCAAAGCATATTGTTTATTAGGTCACAGGTGGTCGAAGTGGTTGAAGTTTTTTCTTGTAAGCTACCTTGGAGCTTGATTATATTTGTATCGGTTTATTTGCTCAATCATGTCGACATGTTTTCATCAATTGCAAATTGGTGGAAATGGGAAATCAAAATGATTTTCCAAGGAGGTTGATTGGTTTTTGGTACACTTGAAAGAATGTAGCCAGTTTCAATCAACTTGGCATATGCATCAAAAACCTTCATTTTCCGCGCTAGTGCCGAATTAAAAGCTGATAATTTGGGCATTATAGCCGTACAAGATAGGAAAAATCAGGTGTCGTAACAGTATTCTCCGTTGAGTAACTGAACCATACTCTGAATGCTGAAAAAGATGTTTTCCAAACTAGTAGCGTATTATTATATTCTTATAGAGAGGCTGGATAGAATTGGAATAGATTCAAGAAATACAGAATATGTTACACAAATATTATTCGCCAAATATTCTACAAGGTGTTTCAGGAGGAATATGTGTAATACTTCTCACACTCAGGCTGATTCCTTGCGTCAAGTAGAGAAAAAAGTCCCATGGGACAAACCCCCAAAAACGCTTTGTTTCCGTGATAATAATGGCGGAAAATTGACTTTTTTAAAAATACTGTTCATTAATTTTTCTAATTCTTTAGAGGCTTCATTCAGACTGAACTATTTTCTAATTCAATCTAATAGTGGATTAAGTAATTATTAAATTCCAATAGAGAGAGAGATAATTTCTCTTCTCTACCTTTTAAAACTTTGCCCGGCGCCAATCAATCACTATGATTGATAAAAATAAATCAAATAATGAAACTCCTCATCAGGGTTGTGAATAAGGTAGATATCAAGTGAAAGACTAGTTAAATGAATAATGGGAATTTATTGAAAGTAAGTAAATTTAAACAAATTGAAAATGCTCAAACACTATTTGAAATAGTAAAGTAAATAAATAAATCGAATTGAAAACAACAGGAATTTGAAATTACACTATTACAGGGTTTGCTAACAAATAGTTATTGAACTAATAATTATCTGAGGAGCCCAATAAATATTGAATAAATGTATTACAGAGAGAAAAAAAAATCAGCTATGTGAAAAGAATGCTTAAAAAAATGACTGAGACTGATTTATATCAGAAAAATACTTTTTAATAAAATTTTATTTGAAGACAGATTTAATTTTAATTTGACAAACTATTAGGGATTTTGAGAGACTGGTGTGATAGGATAAAAAATGTAAATGAATATAAAAATAAATTACTTACAAATTCACCTTCACCTTCTTGAATTTCTCCAGTCAGGGCCCTGTAAGCAATCTGAAGTCTGGAATTCACTTCACAAAGAACTGAGAGAGGCTAGCCATAGCCAAGGTATAGTACGTAAATCTACCAGGTAGGCCAGCATCCATAAGAGCCCAGCAGCAATTCCTACTAATACGTATTAGTAGGTATTGCCAGCAGTCCACTTTTTTCCTGCAGGATGACGTCACTAATTTTATTTTTTACTTTATGCTCTATACCTTTATTCATGATTCAACATTTATCTAGGACTCCAATTTTCCAGCTGATCCACAGAGAATTGAAAAATAAAAAAATACCACGTAAAAAGCTCAATATCAATATCAACTTTGAGAATATGTAAAAATGATAAATTAAATTATTGAGTGTTATTACAGTTGGATAATAATGAATAATGTTGTGATACTAGAAGAATGTAATGCTATTGTTGTCATAAATTGGGACCAAAGATTTGAGAAGCTAGCGCTCCCATTGAGGAAAAATAAGCTTTTTGTGGGTTCAAACTATGTGATCACGATTATAAAAATGAAAATAATCATATTCCACTACAAAACAACTAGGACAACTTAAAAATATTGTTTCCTTGTTAATTGTGATGTTCTCAACTCATCAGAATTCATTACAACAATAATATTCTTCAACACTAACGAAAATAGGTTATATTTACATTTTCATCAGCTGTGCTTTCCATTTTGGGCGCTAGAGTTCGACACTGTAGAAAATTAGTGACGTCAGATTCGTGAACCATAATTCAGAGAGAAATATCAACACCTACTAATACATCAGGCCCCACAACTGAAGCTCTCACAGACTATGACGTCATCATAAGTAGATGGACGGTAGATAGACAAAATAAGAGCGCTAATGTTTGTTTACATTTTTATTCAATCCCATTCCATGTGATAACCAACAAAATATTAATTTCTTTATTGCAATCTTTCACATTTTTATCGCATTGAATAGAGTTTATTCATAATTTTCTTCAATTTTTTGTATGAAGTGAGTGAGTTGATGGTGGATTTGACATTTTGAAACATGAAACTTTGCTGCCGTGTCATTATTGTAGCGGAAATTATTGTTTCTTTTACAAAAAAAATTGCCTAAAACGAAAATGAATCTGAAGAACACATATCAATTATACAGGAATTTTTGAGGTGAGTTTTTTTCATTATTTCCATTCTAAACATTGCTCTTAATTGCCCTAAAAATGCTTGAAAAACATGTAACAATAAAGATATTGTTCAATAAAACTTTCAATACAAGTTTAAATTAATATAAAATAAGCTACAGAGTAGGATAGTTTTGTGATGAAGCTAGTAGGTAGGCTAGTAGGTTTTGTATTAACCTTCCAACAAGTTATTTTGTTTACAAATCTGAAGGTAGATTCTGATAGGTGATTTAAAAATTATAAGGAATAGTTCTCTCTTTCACTCATAAGAATTTTTTTCTCTTCATCACGAAAAATAGGCCTAGCATGAAAAGTAAGTAATGAAGTAAACTACTCAAATTTTCAAAAATTTGATGTTTTGTAGCTCAAGTAGAGAACTACCTATATCTAGCTCTATTGTCTTTATTAAAAAAGTACACAGCAGGTTAATTTTGTATTAAAACTATATTAATTAATATAAATTAGCAATTCATAGAAAAGTACCTAGAACATTCCATCAACTCTTGATTTTATTTATAATGCTTATAAATTGTTGTTTTAGGTATGAGAAAAAAATTTTGATGGAAAGGATATCATTGAAGCAGTAAAAGCTCACGATGAAAAAGGAAAGAGCTCTTTTGGAAAATAATAGTGTGGTTCTCCTGTACTAAATGATGACAAGAATTGATTTTTAATACCTAACAAAGAATTTGTGATCAATGATACAAACCAGAGAAGCATAATTCTCAAGAACGTAAGAATGAAGAACAAACATTTTCAAAATTGGAAAAAATAATAAAGAAAAATGGAGTGTTAACTATTAATTGAATAGAGTGTTAAACTAGAAAGTGTATGAAAAAGCTTAAGTTGTTTGAATTTTTAAAAACAGGCCCAAGAACACATAAAAGTGGCTATAAAATATTTTCTGACAAGGAATGCAGTGAGAATCTAGTTATATTTTGGAACTATTTCATATATGAAATTTGAAGTGTTGATTTGAGGCAATATGCAAATCAATGTCAACTGTCTATATAATATCAATAAAAGTGGAATGCTTTTACCGATTTGCATGCAAATTTATCCATTCGATGGGTATCTCTGTTCCTCTACCACAGATTTATTTGTGAATCAAGTCCTTAAAAGCCTCTTCCCTATAAAAGTGTTACCCCTGATTTGGTGGTGGGGTTGATATTCCTTCAGAGGCTTATCACTCACAACCACCGATCACTGTATTACTTAATACTTATAATAGAAAACATACTTAATACTTATAATAAATTATAGAAAACATATCCTAGATTTTTGGAGTAACTGCAAATTATAGGTACCATTCATCAAGGCTGATAATGAAAATAATTAATTATATTAATCCAGCTTTCCATTTCGTATATAATATTGTTATATCCTTGAGTATTTCAGTTGAAATGAATTGAATTCGTTAGGCTGATAGCTCTATTATTGGATCTAACATATCCAGCAAGCTAAGTCATGAATAAATTATTGCATTCGTGGAATAAAGTGCTTCAATTCTAATTTAATACTACTAAATGAAAGACACCGTCTTTTATTGAGAGATAAGAATGCATTTCAGTCATTAAAGTATCAATGCAGCAAGGAAAGTTGAAAGGTTTACAGTGATATGATAGGAAACTTCACTGTAGTCCTGTAGAAAATCCATCTACTTGTTATGACGTCATTAAATAAGTTGTGGGGCCTGATTTATTAGTAGGTATTGGAAATATTGGTTATTAGTAGGTATTGGAAATATCCCACCTAGAAATAGCCCAGGGCCCCGTTTCTTGAAAGTCACTAGTCACCAATTTCCCATTTGAAAGCATTCATTTCGAATTCACCAGGTGAAAAAAGTCACCTGTGATTTTCAATGGAATAAATAACCGACTTGTTACTTTTTTGTAACATCACATCCACAAGAACGTTTTCCAAACAGCTTGAACAGCTGTTTCAATACATTTCTGAAATTTATTGAATAACCTATTTTGCCTAACGTTTTCAATCTAAAGTTACATCCATTGTCTCCACCAATAAGCTGACTCAACAATTGTAATAGTATATAAGGTCTAGCAATTAAGATTAGGGAGCTCATTTACTGTATTTGATGTCGGTTATCGCTGTATTTCTATTAATAAAGTCTTTTTAAAAAGGCAACCGTTGGTTTCGATTACTTTTCTGGCGCCCGAACTTAAAGTGTCGCGTAAAGTTTAAGGATATCCACGTTCATGTAACTCGGACAAGACCATTCTTGAAATATTTTTAAACTCTTCAATCGCGATCGTGAACAAACTTTCTTTTTCTCCAATGAGAAACTTTCAAGTATAATTGTGAACCAACTTCTTCAGCAACCGCGATCGACTTTGTTCTCCAACGAGAAATCAAGTACAGTGTGAACTCAACTTCATTTATTTATTTTCTTACTCACGTACAGTGTGAACTCGACTTCATTTATTTATTTGTGAACATATAGTGTGAACTCATCAACTCATATTTCTTTCCTTCATCAAGTGCTGTGCGAACTCAAAGAAACGTTTTCCTTATTTCATCAAGAGAAGTTTCAATTCATCATAACTTTTTCCAAGAACAATTTGTGAACTCAACGTGACATTTCTTCCTTAACTCATCAAGTGACGTTTAAATCCATCATAACCTTTTTTGCAAGTGCAATTTGTGAACTCAACATATACTAACTTTTTTCTTCGCACTCCCTTTACAACGACAGAGTGACCTCTGCAAAACCAGAATTTGTTTTTCTCTGTCTTTCTATTGTGACAAGTACGGTGTTAATCCACCTACACGAATATTTTCCGACTTTGACGTCCATAATAATCAGTGAACTCGTTTCGGCCACACGGACTATTCTGCAACGAATAACCTCATGCAGTCGATACTGTGCTGCCACTTTCGTTGAGACTATCCTGATCCAGCCCGCTCCTTCGAGGTAATCGTCCTCACGCTGGCCAACAACATCGGCGACCGGACCATCCAGCGCGACCGAGACCTTGCCGCCTACAGGAGGATTCCTGCCGTGCTGTCCTCATCCGACGGAGAAGACGATATCGACGCCGCCGCAGACGACAACCGCTTCTTCCACAGCGTACCTGCGTCGACGGTAAGCCCAGCTCCACAACCTCTTTCGAACCCACATTTTGAAATGGCTGTTTCTAGAGAAATTCCTCATGACATTCTCAAATTTATCCCGCAATATGATGGCACTTGTTACAAGTTGCCACAATTCATTTCCACATGCCAAGATTTGTATGATGCTTATTGCACTGAAACAAATACAAACCGAACTGAGAATCACTGGGTTCTCTTCCGAGCCGCTGTAAGCCGTCTCTCCGGACCAGCGGAAGCGGTCGTATTCAATAACAACTGTACAACTGTAATGGAGATGATAGCCACTCTCAAAACTAATTTCGCTGATAACAGGGCCGTTCCGGACCTAATCGCGGAAATTACTTTCATGAAATCTTTTCCTAACGAACACCCAATTGAATTCATCAATCGTCTTGACGAGAAAAGAACAACTGTGCTCACCAAGTACAAACTTGACGGTATTTCAGGGGAACTCTTACAAAATTTAATGCAACAATTGAACGCAACCCTCACCCGCACATTGATCCATGGGGTAAACCCAGTGCTAGGTTCTCATTTACAAATATTACAGATTCAGAATCTCGATGACGCACGCCATAGACTAATAAATGATTGTAGTATTGTTCTCAGAAACTTGAACTTCAAATCAAATGTTGATACAATTACGAGAATTGACTCACGAGTCTTCAATACTCGCACTCCAAGCTTCCAGACACCACACAAAACATTCTCGAAACCTAATCCACCGAATTTCTTTTGCCAAAATACTAGGTTCCAACAATCTTTTCCCCACACCAGTAGTTTTCAACAGACGTTTCCACAAACCACTGGTTTTCAACAAAACTTCCCACAAAACCGTTTCACTCAACAAACACGAAATCCAAATCAATTCACTAACACGTTTGCTAAAAACACTTCTCAATTCAGACAACCACAGCAAAACGATGCTGCTAAGTGGGACTCGCAAAACACTGTCAGTATGCGCACAGTCCAATCAAATCCTTCTAATCGCTTCAAAAACACTTTCAAATCTCCCTTTGAGGTGAATCATTTGGAAGATGACTGCACTAACAACTTGACACATCCTCTCGAAAACAAAATTCGGAGTATGCAAAGCCAGCTAACCTCCCTCACTGAAGCACTCAACAATATGCAGGCTCATTTTTTAGGGGTAGGCCCGTACCCAGCGGACGCTCCCCCAGACAATTTGAATTAAACATTATCAATAAGTCACTCCCGTACTTTGTTGATCATGCTAACCGTAAGTGGATGATTGATACTGGATCGGCGAAAAATTACGTAAACCCCGCTGTTATTCCACCAAATGTGACCAGATTTAGGGAAGAATTCGTAGTAACAACACCTGTTGGTCAAGGTGAATTCTACTAATGTATTTCCAGGAAGTCCACAGATCAAAATGTATGTTTTTGATTTTTCACCTAGATACGACATCCTCTTAGGACACGAAACTATGAAAGGATTACCGGCCAATGTCAATTACGAAAACAATACGTTAGATTATCGTAACATTTCAAAACCGTTATCAGTAATCTACTCCAATGCTGAGCGGGAACGAATACAATTGCAACCAGGCTTTAATGTCATCACCTTTCCAGTTAGGGCAACTCCCAATCTCAAAAGCTTTTACTTAAAGCTATCTCTCATGAAAGCTACCATATTGAAGAGAGTATTGTTAGTATTGACGAAAATAAATGTAAATGTGTAGTGTATGCCAACGAACTCATGACCTTAAGTCCCGAGCCGATGGAAATAGAAGAAGTAGATAGTATTTTTGATAAGAACGATATAGTTAATTCAGATGTATCGAACAAGGCAGATGTTGTTAGGGAAATCCCCAAACTCTTACGGACGGATCACATGAACGTCGAAGAGAAACAAAAGATAATTGCTTTAGTTAGGCAATTCCCAGAAATAATAAAACGGGAAAATGATACCCTAAATAGTACGAATTTGTTGAAACATACGATCAATACCACGAACGACCTTCCTGTCTATACTAAAAACTATAGGTACCCACAGATTTATAGAAAAGACATTGAACTCGAAATTGACAAACTACTTAAAAATAAAATTATTCAACACTCGAACTCACCATACAACAGCCCTATTTGGGTAGTTCCCAAAAAACTCGATGCATCGGGCAAGCGAAAAATTCGAATGGTTCTCGATTACCGTGAATTAAATGATAAAACTATTGATGATAAATACCCCCTACCCAATATCGAAGATCTGTTTGGGAAAATAGGCAGGGCCACGTACTTTTCAGCCATTGACCTGGCTTCTGGCTTTCATCAGATCGAAATGGATCCTAAGACTGCCTTTTCAACTGAGAATGGACATTACGAATTTTTACGTATGCCATTCGGATTGAAGAATGCACCCCCTACGTTTCAGAGGGCAATGAACATAATTTTTTCAAGAATGACCAATGTATTGGTCTACATGAATGATATAATGATTTTCTCAGATAGTCTCGAGGAACACTTGAAACACCTGAAATCAGTATTTACAAAACTAAAAGAACATAATTTGAAAATTCAACTTGATAAAACCAAATTTTTCACACGCGAGTTATTGTATTTAGGACATATCATTTCTGACAAAGGCGTGATGCCAAATCCCTCTAAGGTCGAAGCCATCAAAAACTTTCCAATCCCTACAACCGCTAAAGAAATCAAGCAATTTCTTGGGCTGACTGGTTACTATCGCAAAATGATACGAAATTACGCGAAAATAGCTAAACCGCTCACTGCCGCCTTGAGGAAAGATGTGACAATCAATCCTCGTAACAAAGACTACAGGGAAGCTTTCGAGAAATTAAAACTAATGTTACAAAACAGTCCAATTTTACAATTACCTGACTTTACAAAACAATTCATTGTCACTACGGACGCCTCCAATTTTGCAATTGGAAGTGTGTTATCGCAAAAGTTTGACGGAAAAGACCTTCCAATAGCCTATGCGTCTCGCACTCTCAATAAAAGCGAGATAAACTTATCAACAATAGAGAAAGAACTGCTTGCTATTGTATGGGCATGCAAACACTTCAGACCATATTTATACGGACGGAAATTTTTGATTCAAACGGACCATAAACCTTTGCAGTGGCTTCGAAACATCAAAGAACCTAATTCAAAATTGGTCAGATGGAAATTACTTTTAGATGAATTTGACTTTGAAATTTCTTATGTACAAGGTAAAACTAACCAAGTAGCTGATGCTCTTTCTTGTATCCCCTCGCACCCCATCAATTTGATAGATAACGATGATAATGACTTTCTCGGCTTCGATAATACCGACCAATTTCAGGGATTTGATGACATAAACGTGGATGACTTAATTCAACTTGATAGTAACACTGAACCGCCACCCATAAATGACTGTAATGAATATCTTGATGATATTGTAAACGCTTTAACTAGATTCAATCATGACGATTCCGGTGACAATCCTGAGACTAATCAATTGAAGGATACGATACACGACCAAATACGAATATTCATATCAATACTCGACCTGATGATGCTGCTAATGATCCGACTGACACCCGTGATCTCGAAAATAATGACTTCGATACTTCCGATTACGATTTGAATGATTATATTACACTTAATGGTAATACCCATCAAACTGACACTCTTGATCAGCCCCCTGCAGACCAAGATGACAATAACCCACCAATTCACGATGACACTGACAGCCTTGTAACAATTCATTCCGCAGAGAGTTCGAATGAATTGATTCAGTTAGTAGACGACGATAAAATATTGAACGTTGAACATAATCAGATACTTATAGAACGTGAAAACAAACCAACTACCTTACGAAAAATTTTTGACAAGAACCGACTGACTTTCTATTTTCACAACCCCTCTGATTTCGAACACATAAACAATTTTTGCTTAGAATATTTGAAACCCAATACTACGTATGGTGTGTATTGCTCCAACGACGGTTTATTGGATGACCACTATGAATCAATGTTCAATAATTTTACCGAAGTAATCAGACGCAATTTCAAGACCGTGACGATTAAACGGTATAAAAAAGTCAATCTCGACGTTATTGATCCCGAAGAACAACAAACGGTGGTTTCCAATTATCACACAGGTAAAACCTATCACAGGGGAATTTCAGAAAGTTATTCCCACATCCGACGACGGTACTATTGGCCTTCAATGATGCGTGACATTACCGAGTACATAAACAAATGTCCGGTATGTCTCAAAACTAAATACGAACGTCGACCCATTCGCGCTGAATATAAAATATCCCCTACTCCAAACAAACCATTTGAAAAAATACAACTTGACGCATTTCAGTATGACAAACGTAAATTTCTAACGATCACAGACTGCTTCTCAAAACGAATTCAGGCCTACCCTTTGACGAGTCTTAATCAGCTTGAGATAAAGGACTGCCTCTTTGACTATTTTTCTCTCTATCCAACCCCTAAAATTGTCCAGATGGACAACGGACGCGAATTCGACAACGCCGGTTTGCGTGATTTTCTAAAACTTTACGAAGTTCAACCCTATTATGTTACACCGGGTCATCCTGACTCGCAAGGCTTAATCGAACGGACTCACTCTACTCTTATAGAACTTCTGAACTCTATACAACTTCAACATAAAAATAATAATACTGAGACTAACATGAAAATGGCCGTAATTGCATTTAATAACACACTCAATTCCACTCTAAAAATGACACCAATGGAAATAACGTTTGGTATTTCTGAAAATCCAGTCCTAAATGACATTACAGAAAAACTTATTACTGAAGAGCGCACTAAAGAGTATCATAATAGGTTACAGATTATACACAAGTTGGTTAAAGATAAAGTAGAGACTGAAAAACGAACCAGAACTGAACTGTTAAATAAAAATAGAGAACCAGCCATCGAGATCCCCGACGCTCCTTTCATTAAAACAACCTTCAATAAAAAGAACAAATCAAAATTCTTTCAAGTACAATACGATAAACAACAACATGATGCCACTAATCCCAGAGCAATTCAAAAACGACCATTCAAAGTTCATCCTAATAGGATGAAAAGACCACGAAAAATAGGTAAAAAGACAATTACTAAATCTGTTTCAGGACAAGATGATACTCATCCTCCTTCTCATGTTGCTGGTCCCAGCAATGTCCTATAAAATAACGGACTTGACAAAATCATCTGGCATTACACCAGTACGTGTACAGACATCTTTCATTGTGAATGGCACATACACATATATGCACAACATCAACATTACACGATTACATGTCGAGTTGCAACATATTGAAGGCTCTGTGAATCTATTACGAGCTAAGGATAGTGATAAGAATCGTTCTAATATTTTACGTTTGTACTTAGAGGATATTAAGTTAAAATTTGAACACATTTATATGAATAACTTAAGAGTTAAGAGAAATTTAGTAAATGGACTAGGTTCCGCAATCAGTTGGCTTACAGGTAATATGGATGCAGGTGACAAAGAAAAATACGATAGAATTTTAGAAAAAGTGCAAGCCAACGAGTATCATTTAGAACATAACGTAGAAAACCAATTGTCAATAAATCGAAATTTAATTCGCAAATTCAACAATGGAATCGATGTAATTCATGCCAACAATGGTAAACTGACAAATTATTTTAATTCTCTCTCCAGTCAATTTAACACATTAGAGCTAACTCAGCAGCATTCCTTTCTATCCAATACTTTGACGCTCATTAAGAATAAAATAGATGATATTGCCACAAGCCTAGAATTTTGTCGACTAAACGTAATCCATTCAAGTATCCTGTCTCGTAACGAATTGTCTTTATTAATTAAATCGGCTAAATTGCCTCTCATTTCTGACGAACCCGAAATTTTATGGCAGTTAGGGTCTGCCCATTGTCATTTGAAAGATGAGTATATTACCTATTTTGTACAATTGCCTTTGTATTCTCATGCCTACGAGACATTTTTTATGTTATCCTATCCTGTTGTAAAAAGAAATGAATTGAGAACTATTGTTGAACACCCGTCTTTTGTCGTTCAAAAAGATAATTCATTGTTCTCTGGAGATTGTTTCTTAATTAGGAATAATTATTATTGTAAGAATTTGTCTAGAGTAATCAATACGTGTATAAGTCAACTTTTAGATGATAAGGAACTTCTTGATTGTCAATCTTTAGTTATAAGTGAATCTCAACCTTTTACGAAGTACATTCAAGTCATCAATAAGTATTTAATGTTCAATATTACCACTAGCACTATAAGCAGACAGAATCAGAACATTACCATTCATCCGAAAATGACTCAGTTATTAGAACTTGAGGAATCAGAAAAGCTATGTAATTTTTCAAAACCATACGTTCATTGGGAAAGCATTGTAACATTACCGTCAGAACTTCCCACAAAGACGGTCTACACAAATCTACCTTTTGACTTGATTCACAAGGCTAATTAATATCAACATTGAACCATTAGAAATATTAGAAGATGTTACAACTGGTGTCAGCAAGTATCACCTTTATTTTGTTGTCGCAGTAGGTTTATCTCTCATCATTATTATTGTAACTATTTATCTTAAAAAGCGAGGCATACAGGTTCCATCAAAACTTTTTAATCAGAATACTTCGAATACTAACCAAACAGCTTGTAAACTAGGAGGACCGTCTCTTCTGATTCCAAATCCTGTAGAATGCTTGTGATTGATTATCTTCTCTGTCTTACTTAAGTCCGTACTTATAATATTTACTACATTTATTACCATGTATTGAGATATATGTAACTGGTTTTATCGTGTTTATGTTATTACTATTATTACTTATTCTTATGCTATTCATTTTTTGTATAACTTATTAGTTTGACTTGGTTCATGTATAATTTTAAGTATTTACTTTTTGTATTTTGGGGTCTTATCAGTTTTTGGTCGCTGCGGACAGCTCCAAACTTAGGGGGGGAGAAGTTATATCCATTGTCTCCACCAATAAGCTGACTCAACAATTGTAATAGTATATAAGGTCTAGCAATTAAGATTAGGGAGCTCATTTACTGTATTTGATGTCGGTTATCGCTGTATTTCTATTAATAAAGTCTTTTTAAAAAGGCAACCGTTGGTTTCGATTACTTTTATATTATTTATATTGGGTTATATTTACATTTTCATCAGCTGTGCTTTCCATTTTGGGCGCTAGAGTTCGACACTGTAGAAAATTAGTGACGTCAGATTTGTGAACCATAATTCAGAGAGAAATATCCCACCTAGAAATAGCCCAGGGCCCTGTTTCTTGAAAGTCACTAGTCACCAATTTCCCATTTGAAAGCATTCATTTCGAATTCACCAGGTGAAAAAAGTCACCTGTGATTTTCAATGGAATAAATAACCGACTTGTTACTTTTTTGTAACATCACATCCACAAGAACGATTTCCAAACAGCTTGAACAGCTGTTTCAATACATTTCTGAAATTTATTGAATAACCTATTTTGCCTAACGTTATCAATCTAAGACATATAGTATAAAGATGAATAATTCTGATGGTTCTTGAATTTACAAAATCAAACATAGTTACTCTTAGAATAGAGTATTCCACATTTTTATTAGATGCAAATGATAGAAAAGATGGTTTAAATTGGACTTAGAGTCCCCACTTTACAGGGACAATTTATACATTTTTAGATTCAAAATTTCATTTTGAGTCGATTTCTGATATCAAAACTTGCAGCCGGGTATCAAATAAGAAAGTTATAGCCCTTCAAAGTTACTACTTTTAGTATGTCAATATAGGTTAAGTATTTGAATGTGACAATAATTACGTGTAAAAATGATCAAATCTCATGTAAAATAGCACGAAAAATCCATTGAGATCAAAACTAAATTTGTAGCATTAACTTATTACTTTTTTATATATAATAAAAAATATGCAAAGAAAAATAATTCAATTGTTGAAGGTTAGTTTTTACCTGAATCCATTTTGTGGAACAAATTTCAGCCATATAACTACTATTTAAGTCAATTTAACTGGTTGAATATCAATATCTGATTGCGATGACTGCAATTTTCATACTTTTGAAAGCAATATTCAATATTATTCTGAAAAAATTTCACTTCTAAAGACATAATAATGTGACCTTGCCCTGAAATGACCTTGTGACCTACTGAACTGAACTCAGTGAACTGACCTATTGTTGAAATAATAATGTTGAGCTTCAGAAAAAAATGAAGCAACACCACTAGCGCGCCCACTGTACAAAGAGTGCACTTATTATGAGAACTAAGGTGTCAAATTTTAGTCTTGACTTCTACATATGTTGTCATCAACAGAGCCAATTGTTCGAAATGTTTTGATACCATAAGTTTCTGTACAAGAGCACACAGGATTTGAATTACATTTTCTGTGATAAGAGGATTACCGTATCAAATTTGAAAAATGTTTAATTACAATACTATTCTCAACTCATGCTGAATATTTAATATAAAAAATTGATTTATGATAAGTGAAGTTCAAATAGGTAAAAGTGAGGTTTACCAGCCACCCTTCTGAAAGTCAAATTTTCATTTGCAATTGATTAAATATGGCCTACTGATGAAATTTTTTTTAAAATTACCATTTCTGAACAGTAGTTTTTAAATAAATGAAGTTTAAAGTTTGGTCTGCAGTTGCTACAATTTAAACTTAACTGGGATTCAAATAACCTAACCTGAGCTTCAAATAACATAATCTGAGCTCAAATTAACTAAACCTAAGGTTAGACTAACCAAACACAATGTTTAGCTAACCAAACCTAAGTTTCAGCTAACCAAACCTGAGTTTCAGCTAACCTAACCTAGACTACAGCTAACCTCACATGAGTTCAACTAACCTAACATAAGCTTTAGCTAACCTAACTTGAGCTTCAGCCAACCTAACCTAAGCTTCAGCTAATCTAACCTAGGCTTCAGCTGACCTAACCTAAGCTTCAGCTAACCTAACCTAAATTTCAGCTAACCCAATCAAAGCACAAACTAACCTAACCTGAGCTCTAACTAACCTAACCTAAGCTTCAGCTAACCTAACCCAAGCTACAGCTAAGCTAACCTAAGCTTCAGCAAACCTAACCTAAGCTTCAACTAACCTAAGCTTCAGCTAACCTAACCTAAGTTTCAGCTAACCTAACCTAAGCTTTGGCTGACCTAACCTAAGCTTCAGCTAACCTAACCTAACCTAAGCTTCAGCTAACCCAACCTGAGCTTCAGCTAACCAAACCCAAGCTTCAGCTAACCTAACCTAAGCTCCAGCTAATCTAACCTAAGCTTCAGCTAACCTAACCTAACCTAAGCTTCAGCTAACTCAACCTGAGCTTCAGCTAACCTAGCCTAAGCTTCAGCTAACCTAACCTAAGCTTTGGCTGACCTAACCTAAGCTTCAGCTAACCTAACCTAACCTAAGCTTCAGCTAACCCAACCTGAGCTTCAGCTAACCTAACCTAACCTAAGCCTCAGCTAACCCAACCTGAGCTTCAGCTAATCAGTGAAATTTGATATTTTCGAATAATTTATCATATATTTTTGGTGCTTTTTTACTGAAATATTAACAGTTCGAAATCCTAAGTTGATAATTCATAGCTTTTCTATATTCGGAAGTGAAAATTTGTGCTTTTGAAATAGTGATTTTGAACATAACCTTTTCTAATATTTTCATCCAAATTAGGAGCGAAGACAATTTGGACACTCATGTCTGTGTTTTCACCTTTCAGTATAATTGTGATGTATCTAATAAATAAATAAATAAATAAATAAACCTAAGCTTAAGCCAACCTAACCTAAGCTTCAGCTAACCTAACCTAAGCTTCAGCTAACTCAACCTAAGCTTCAGCTAACTCAACCTAAGCTTCAGCCAACCTAACCTAAGCTTAAGCCAACCTAACCTAAGCTTCAGCTAACCTAACCTAAGCTTCAGCTAACCCAACCTAAGCTTCAGCTAACCTAATCCAAGCTTCAACTTAAGCTTCAGCTAACCTAACCTAAGCTTCAGCCAACCTAACCTAAGCTCCAGCCAACCTAACCTAAGCTTCAGCTAACCTAACCCAAGCTTAAGCTAACCTAACCTAAGCTTGACATAACCTAACCTAAGCTTCAGCTAACCTAACCTTAGCTTCTGCTAACCTAACCTAAGCTTCAGCTAATCCAAATCAAAGCATAAACTAACCTAACCTAAGCTCTAACTAACCTAACCTAAGCTCTAACTAACCTAACCTTGGCTCTAACTAACCTTAACTCAAACTAACCTAACCTAAGCTTCAGCTAACTTAACCTAAGCTTCAGCTAACCCAACCTAAGCTTCAGCTAACCTAACCCAAGCTTCAGCTAACATAAGCCTCAGCTAACCTAACCCAAGCTCTAACTAATCTAACCTAAGCTCCAACCAACCTTAACTCCAACTAGCCTTACCTAAGCTTGAACTATTTCAACCTGTGCTTGAACTATTTCAACCTGAGCTTCAACTAACCTAACCTAAGGTTAAACTAACCCAACCTCCAACTAACCCAACCTGACCTTCTACCAACTCAACTCCAACTACCCCAAACTGTGTGTTAACCAACCTAACCTAAGCTTCAACTAACCTAACTTCTAACTAATCTAACCTTCAGTCATAAATAAATCTTAGACTCATAATTACTGCATAATTAATGATGAGCTAGGAACAGCAAATTTTTATACATTTTGTCATCAAAAGAGCATACTTGCAACCAAAAATTTGACTCTATAGGAAGGGTGGCCGGTAAACTACACTTTAGCCAAAAAGGAATATTCCTACCAAGTCATATGCCATTATGACCATAATTGTGAGCATTGTGAGCATCAAAAGATGTTTTGATGTTAGTGACAAAAAACAGCTAGTGGACTAAAAACAGCTAAATCTATAAAATTTCTGGGCGTTACAATAGATGAGGGATTAAATTGGAAAGAACATATAAAAAATCTCACAACGAAGTTGAACCGTGCCTATTATGTAATTCTTAAGTTATCTCATTCAGTTGATAGAAATACACTTATCACCGTATACTATGCCTATGTCTACTCCCATCTATGTTATGGAAATATTTTCTGGGGAAATTCGACTGACAGTTATAAAATATTTTTAATTCAGAAAAAGATTATTAGAGTAATTTTTGGTTTGAGAGCTAGAGATACATGTAAATCTATTTTTCAGGATTCACAGATCCTCACTTTGCCTGCCATCTACATATTTCATTTATTCATTTTTATAAAGAGTAATATCCATAAATTCAATTTTTGCACAGACAAACATAACTATTCTACGCGTAATCAGAGCTTGCTATCATTTCCTATTCACAGACATGCCTCTTACAAAAGAAACCCTTCTTATTCAGGAATAAGATTATATAATAAGTTACCCAAGTCCATCCGTAGAATAGATTCAATGCCCTTGTTCAAAAAAACTATCAAGTCAATGTTAAATGAGAAAGTCTACTACTCAGTGGCAGAATTTATTGATGATAGATTTTGAGGTGAATTTTGTTCAATTATTGAGTTATGAATATTCTATAACTGTGACTTAAAATGTTATTGATTTTATTTTATGATTCTATCATACGTTATTATATATTATTATATAACTATATTTAATTATATATATCTGACAATTTACCTATCAAACGGGAATATTCCCGGAAATTGATGCTATGTAATGATGATAAATAAATAAATAAAAAAAGTGAGTTAGCCTTCATTTTATTATGGCGGTTATCTTAGTTTCTACATTCATATGATTGCAGTTTTTTTATGTAAAAAACTGTAAATTATGTTGATGTTTATATTATATTATGTCGATGATGTGTCAGACTAGACAAACAATAGGTCGAGACTTAATAGTCACCCATGTTAGTATTGCTGAAGAATACTATATAATACTGTAATACAATACTTATCAATTAGTATTTATCATATAAGTAAGTTTATACTATGATAGTGATAAATCATAATATGACTGTAGTTAATAATACTGAAGTACTTATTATTATTTAGTCGATGGTCAACTGAATTCAGGAAATGAAGAAATGATGACAATTGCATTGGCTTCAGGGATCAGCATCAAAACTAAACAACAGACTGCAGACAACAATGGTCGGCATCTGGTATGGCCTATGAAATTCTACAGTAATTCTTGTTAAATTTTGCTATTATTATTAAATATTATTTTATAGAGAGTATTATTATTGATAGGGTATTTCATCATTAGATATTTAAATTTTCAAGGTTTTTCCAAACTGACAAATAATTCAATGGCCAAAATTCCATTCTCAACATGAAATATGCCAGTACCTAATCCAGCACTCAACTGAGGTAAATTATGTTTTTGACTAAAATTTTGTAATATCTTTAAAACTACTAAAGATACTGATTTCGTTTTGGTCTCAATGGATTTTTCGTGATATTTTACATAAGATTTGATCATTTCTACACATAATTATTGTCACATTCAAATACTTAACCTATCTTGACACACTAAAATGAGTAACTTTGAAGGGCTATAACTTCCTTATTTGATACCCGGCTGCAAGTTTTGATACCAGAAATCGACTCAAAATGAAATTTTGAATCTAAAAATGTATAAATTGTCCCCGTGAAATGGGGACTCTAAGTCCAATTAGAGCCGAAAAGGTTATGTTCTACAATTTGAGCCAAATACGACTTTCTACTACCAATAATTCTCAACATAGACGCATTTTAACATAAAAAATTATTGGTGTTTTCCCGGTATATAGGAATAGGCCTAAGCTCAAAGTACTCAAGTTAATGAAATTCTTCAATTTTGTCCGAATTGGACATATAGTATATGAAATAGAACCGCCGTTTGAAGCTGAAAACAATGAGCTATAGTTTGTTAAGATCAATTCAAATTTTGAGCAGTAAAATTAGTATTCTGTTGAGGAATGATCCATATAGACTACCAGACACCATTTTGAATATAGATGATTTTAGTAAATCAAGGTCATTTGTAAAGTAGTTCAACAATTGAAATTTAACTTACAGAAATGCAATATTTTGGTATATGGTAACTATATGAAAGTCTTCAAATCAAATGCACTTTTGTGTACAAATTTTGAAATTAAAAGTATTATAACAATTCTAAAACTGACTAATCTGGTGAATAATTATATGATTCAAATGATTTGTGAGCCTATATGACAACACTAATGATTGAGAAGCTTGCTCATTTCTAGCTAAATTGAAGGGATTTGAAACTAGCAAGCTATAATTGATTGTTGGATGTGACATAAGTTTTAATCTTTAATAATCAAAATACAAAGACTTTTTGTCAAAAAACCACTGGCGGCTCATACCCACAAAACACGTGAAGTGCCTGTATCTTTTGCTGTGCAGCTCTTCAGCTTTTTAGTGGGCACGAGCCGCCAGTGATACAACCCAATACATATTTAAACAAGGTACATGATTGGTCAAAGAAGTGGGAAAATTTTTAAATCAAAGTCATTTTGGGGGGGTCGAAAATATGTCTGTGGGCCCAAAAAAAACTGTTATGCCACTGGTCCCAAACCTCCAACATTTCATAAAATAAAACTAATAAACCTAAATAATAGAGAACTTCAATAGAAAACCTAATAACACATGAAGAACACTTGATAAACACTTGAAAAACTAATAATACTCAAAGAACAATATAAGAAACAAGAACGAAATCTAAGAAACAAGACTTGATGAATGAACTTCAAATCTCTAGAAGATAGGCTAGTTGTTAATATTATTATTAATTTTTTTTTGTAAAAGCAGTAAAAACAACAAATATGTCTGAAGAGGGCTAACCTCAAAAACACTAGATTTTAACACATAAAAATATAGTTTTTTATTTTATTTATTTAATCAACTACGAATAGGCAACGTTAAGCCACTTCTACACAGGAATGTTAATAACTTTTATATAATAAGTTATACCGTATAATATAAAAGTCTATATAATAAGAATTGAACTTTAAATTAGGGCTATTTTCAAATACCCTTTTGAAAAAACTTTAGAAGTATTATTTTACAGACATGTCGGTCAAATAATGTCGGATGATGGGCTGAGTTTCGAAACATGTCTATAGAATAATTCTTCTAAAGTTTTTCAAAAAGGTATTTGATTTTTCATTTTATTTATCAGTCTATATAATAAATAATACGTTATTCAAAAAAGTTATTAACGAATGTTATTAACATATTTCGATGTAAATGTGGCATTACATCAAGCCATACTGGATTCAACTTTATAGTGAAAATATTTCATCTAGCTCTTCACATGGGTGAAAATTTAGTTGATTTTCACCTGTTACTTTTGGTAACATTTATTGATAACTGATTATCATCAGAAATTAAATGTGACTTTTACTGAAAATTATTTGAAATTCAACAGATGACAAAGGGAGATTTGCTGCTTTTATCATAGAACATATGATATTTGGAATAGTAACAATTTGTTTAAAAATCACAGGTGAAAAATTCACCAGTATTCACCGGTTATTGTACGAGAAACGGGCCCTGGTAAGATTTACTAGCCTTGAGCTACCTATAATTAATGAGCTACCTTTCTTTTATATCTTATCCCCATCACGCCTACCTCTCAACCCTATAGTAGGCCTACTGCTAAGTGGTAAAATGCCATGTGCTCTGACAGGCAATAATTGTAAAATATAGTTGTTTCTATATCAAACTTTTAAATAATTTGATTGAAATTAAAGGCAATTCTAAAAATATAATAACAATAATTACAATCTTGTATTCCTAATCTTATTATTAAGTTATGCTTATTTAAATGACATTAACAAATACAAATTGAATTTTATGTGTGCACAAAATAACAATAATTCTTGATAGGCCTATACTAATTTTCATGGAGGAACATATTAGTTATTCATTTCAAGATTATTCAACTACAATTAAAATTTGTAGAAAAATAATAACAAAATAATTAATTTATCCAATAATGACTTTGACAATGAATATATATGTATTTTAAGTTTATATGGATCTATGATTTACATTAATAATATTTTGGCCCTCTTGTTAGTAATTATCACCCATACTTTCATTCATACCTAATTTCATATCTAACTTACAAAAATACTATTACATTCTACACTTTCACTATATTATAAGCATGCTATATATACCACCACCGCGTGTTCAGCTACTCTCTCATTCTCTCTCACACTCACACATGCATGCGCTCTCACTCACACAAGGACCTATTGTTCTACACCTACAAGTATTTAACAATTGGAAACTTCGAGAACCCTACATTGAATACATAACGGTTTCAATAAGGAACCCTTTTTTCAACGTCCTTTTTGGAAACCTACCTTGTTTTAACTTGAATTTCAAAAGGAACCTTCTAGAAGTTCTCTTTTTCTCAGAAATTTCTTCTAGAAGTGGGAAAAGCACGTGTTTGACACATGTCAACGGCTCAAGACTCTAAATGATTGAATTCTATATAATATGTGCTGAGGAATTCAATGAAAACAGAAGTTTTTAACTTCAACAGTTATTGAGACAATAGGAAAAATAAGCTAAAAACCACCATTTTTAAACAATCAAGGGTTAGCCTTTAACTGGATATGAAATCAAAAATGTGTATTTTTGATAGATGGAAGATGAAAATTCAATTTTAAAGAAAATGTTGAATGGCGGCAATTGCGCAAGTCTTACCCAAATCTCAGATTTTACAATAAAAAATTGTGACTGAACACTGATTTTTCACTTGCACGATGTGTTTTCTATTACGGTCTTCTTTAGACCGTGATTTC
Source organism: Sogatella furcifera (assembly GCA_017141385.1). Lineage (NCBI taxonomy): Eukaryota > Metazoa > Arthropoda > Insecta > Hemiptera > Delphacidae > Sogatella > Sogatella furcifera. The sequence continues at coordinate 35,392,719 of CM029548.1, read as the reverse complement.
TGTCAAACACGCACATACTTTTCATATACTTTTGATACTTTCTCATATTCTTTTGAGAATCAAAGGAATTATTCTTCTTCATTCTCTATGGCCACTATGAGAATTGAACACTTTTTTCTAGTTAGAGCTGCTTGAGATCTCTAGAACAGTTTTGCAGTTTTGCTTTAATCACCAGATTCGCAGTGGCACTATCACAGCTTCTTTCTTTATGAATTGATATAAAAAGTAGGTTTTTGGGCTGTTGAACTCACTTTTTCTACGTTTTTCAACAGATACTTTTAAACTTAATAAAAATCACTTTTTATTAAGTTTAAATTTAAAAGTGGAAAATAGAATGGATACACAACACCAGAGTAACACTCCCAGATAATTTAAAACTCTTCTGTTATTACTAGGTATCCATAAGCCTTGATCTTAATTGATGTAATGATGTATGAACAATGTTTCTAAGTGTCAAATAAGTTCCTAGTACAGTATGGAAAAAATTAAGAATGTGCTTTGGGCCACAATGAGACACATAATTTGTTTGATAAAATGCTACTATCAGCTGGTTTTTTGATAAAATAGCTAAATTGCTGATAGCTAGCCTACTACCAAATTGCTATTGAGTATAGTATAGTATAGTGGTGCCGCGAATAGAAGAGCCTTTGGCAAGATGGCGGAGGGAAGTAAGAGTGTAACTATGCATGCGCAGAACTATAATTTCTGAGGAATAATCACTTCAGCCAACCTAACGCTTTTACACTAAATTATAGTTCCAAGAGGCTGAATCAACAAAGCACACATTGCAACTGCCAATATGATTTTGTAGTCTTTGCCATGACCTACCATACATAATCTACAGAACAGGGCCGTGTCTCATAAATCAGCTGACTACAAAAACATTCCCTTGAGACATTTTTTATAATTATTTACTGAGCTTTATGGTAACCTCAAATAGGTGATTGTTAGCAGTTTGTTGGAATATTGAATGGTTTTAAAACAAGCATAATATTAATAAATGTATGAATGAATATTAGTACCTAGCCTATTATGGTCTACTGCAAATGGTAATTATATTTTTATTCAATTTCAATCCTTTCCCAGTTTGTTTTCATAACAATCTGTTATGAATGAGCGGTGTTTAGCCACAAAAACTAAACATGAATGTTTATAGTGGTGCCGCGAATAGAAGAGCCTTTGGCAAGATGGCAGAGGGAAGTGAGAGTGTAACTACACATGCGCAGAACTATAATTTCTGGGGAAATATCACTTCAGCTAACCTAACGCTTTTACACTAAATTATAGTTTCAAGAGGCTGAATCAACAAAGCACACATTGCAACTGCCAATATGAATTTGTAGTCTTTGCCATGACCTACCGTACATAATCTACAGATCAGGGCCGTGTCTTATAAATCAGCTGACTACAAAAACATTCCCTTGAGACATTTTTATAATTATGTACTGAGCTTTACGGTAATCTCAAATAAGTAGATTGTTAGCAGTTTGTTGGAATATTGAATGGTTTAAAAACAAGCATAATATGAATAAATGTATGATTGAATATTAGTACCTAGCCTATTATGGTCTACTGCAAATGGTAATTATATTTTTATTTAATTTCAATCCTTTCATAGTTTGTTTTCATAACAATCTGTTGGCCATGAGCAGTGTTTAGCCACAAAAACTAAACATGAATGTTTACAAATCAAAGTATAATTTTCACCACCAGAGAGCACAGACCCCACACAGAAGTACCATACTGTAATAATATTATGAAATATTGTGTTGCAGGGAAATCATAATAATATTGATTCCACAAATAGAAATATTTTTAATTCGAGAATATATGATATATTTTATTAGATTATATTTAATAATATTTTTATTGTGACAGATGTTGAGAGTAGAACAATTTTCATTTGGACTGCTGGCAGCAGTGAATGGCATTCATGTTGCCAAAGGCTCCTCTGTTTGTGGCTCCACTATACAAATCAGAGTATAATTTCATCACCAGAGAGCACAGACCCCGCACAGAAGTACCATACTGTAATAATATTATAAAAAATATTGTGTTGCAGTGAAATCATAATCATATAGATTCCATAAATAGAAATATATTTAATTCAAGAATATATTATATATTTTATTAAATATATTTAATAATATTTTAATTGTGACAGAGAGTAGAACAATTTTCATTTGGACTGCTGGCAGCAGTGAATGGCATCCATGTTGCCAAAGGATCTTCTGTTTGTGGCTCCACTATTCGCTGTGTGCAAGTGGGTGGAAAGGATATTTTTGGCGATCAAGGCGCTATTAGCGGATCATTTTGGCAAAAAATTGATCGAATTAACATTGGAGGAGATAGGGCTAAACCTAAAATAATGCCCTGGAGAATTTGTTGTGTTCTGGATTGTAAAAATAAAACACGCAATGGAAATTTCAAGTTCTACACTTTTCCAGTTGCCATACATAAGTTTTATCAATAAAAAGAATGTTTCACTGCATTGAATAAATATTGATAGGTGAAGCTAACCTAATTGTTTTGTTTACGTGCAAAAGAATTTATCAATCAAGTAGGACCATGGAGTGCTCCATTCTAACCTGTACATGAGGTAATGTACATGAATAGTTTTTATGTTAGTTAATCTAATAAGCTGTTACTATCAACGCAAAAACTCTATTAATTATGTTTTAATAAGGAATATTCATATCATTCAATTTTTCAAATAAATGTGAGCTTGCTCCAATTTTTTATTTTCATGTAAGATAACTTATCAGCTGTTATCTCAAAGTTTTTGTCAACTCTCAAATACATCTGTTTGCGGTTGTCTGCTCTCAAATACTTGAAAACTAGGATTTTTCTAATATAATGAGCTATAATACTATCAATAACTAACATTCCTATCCTAAATATCATGTTATAATTACTGAGAAATGCATGAAGCAGCAAATAATACCATTCTAATTATAAATGCGTTTTTCCCATTTAGCGCTATGCTTTGTATGCTAAAACGCAAAGAAAAGTACACACGATAATTCACCAGAGCGCAGCACAGTAGATGCTCATAGCGAATAGCAGCTATATCAGCCTATAAGTTTTTTTAAAAATAAAAATCAGGTGATAGGAGCAACTATCTTTTTTAGTGCATTTCATTTGAAAAATGCACTATTGGTCTTGACCGGATAATCACAAATATATGATGCAATATATTTTGTTTGCTACACTTCACAGAAATAAGCTGCTTACCAGTACCTATGTAGACTAGGAAGTCGTCATTTACATACCGTACATAATCAATCAGCTGTTGTCCTTAAACAGAAAGAAGTCCTTTCCATACAAGGACCATCACTTTCCAAGTGTGGACAGCTGACGCCACCTAGCGAGAGAAAATGCAACTACAATGGACCATCACTTTCTTTGAAACTGCCAGAAATTTGTCAAAAACAAGAAACTTTGTATTGCTATTGTACAATTTAGGATGATTGTACAAAAACTTTCATGAGCTTAAACGTTTGTGGACTAAGAAAATCGAGTATTCTGATAGTTTTTAAGTTATATCCAATTGATTAAATCAATAAACTTGTGATGCAAACTTTCAATACTTGGCAGTTCAGCCTACTCCAGATTCAGCTCAGCCAAAGCTAAGCTAGTATAGTAAGTTATCCGGTCTAGCTGTTCTTAGATCTCATTAATCCCATTTGTTTTGTTAATTTATGAGATGAGATTAATAAAATTTGTTTGAAGTGTACAGAAAAAAATTATACACAACTTGCCCAGGAAGTTTTTTACAGTATAATAATTATTCCCAGGCTTGGCAAGCCTTGCCTGGGAAACTATCCTCATACTGTAAACTTTTCCTTCCCAGGCTTGTGGCGTAATGTGTTATTTTACACGTTTCCAAGCCCCCAGAACACGAATCTGATGTCCATTCAAATTCATATATCTCTATATATATATTTATATATATTTATATATATTTATATATATTTATATATATTTATATATGTACAGATTCTTGTTAACACGATAACTCCTGAAGGGCTTATTGGAGTGCAACCAAACTTTGCACAAAAATCATTAGTGTTAATATCTCGGTCAAGTTTGTTAACCAGCCAAATTGGTCCAAGGGAAGGGGGTGAAATTAGGGGATGAAAATTTTGAAAAATCACTACAAATCGGCCAATGACTTGATCGATTTGAAAATTGGTGTGTATAATACCCTTATTATGCCCTACAATTTGAGCCATCAACAAAAAACATCCAATCAGAAATGGCGGAGAAAATAGCAAATAATATGCCGAAAATTTTGTTTTTCAAAAACGGCACCTTTGAATTCATACCCTGAATAGCTCATTATAAGTCATATGATTTGAGCCATCATAGAATTGCATTTGAAATGCACTCTTTCCGACCGCCAGCTGACAGAACAAATTTTTTTTATCAGGGCCCTGGCTTATAAAGATTTACTGCTTGTTTTTCTGATGAAAAACAAGTGATTGGGATTGTAGATTCACCAATAAAACGTTAGATTTACAATGTTACAAATTTTGGAAAGAATCAGCTGTTGAATCAACAATCAGCCAAAACTCACTAGAAGACCCTAACATTCAAATCCAAAACGGCCGCAATGATTTGAGTGGAATAGGAAATCCCATATAAATTGGTGCAAATGACAAATTCACAATATGAGCTGTTCAAACTCTAACCATCGCAGCCATTTTAGATTACAAGGCTAGGGTCTTCTGACTTGGTTTCTTATTACGATTTTCTTTATAGGTTATGATATTATTGTTACGGGTTTCCACTATAATAAAAGACTTGAGGCCATTTATACTGATTAACTTTATTAATTACACTGCTATAACACACTGGAAAAAGATAAACTATAACAGAACAGAAGATAAGATAGCACAAGAGTTCATAACATTTCACAATACAAATTACACTAAGTTAAGAATGCACTGAATAAGAAATGATGAACAGTCTTTATCACACAATTTACACTAAGAAGAAATAAGAACTGACAGAATGAATATAACTATAGAGTGTCTATATACAACATCTGGCTTGTCTATCACACAATACAACTGACACAATGAACTGACACAAATTGTTTGAATGCTCAAGTACAACTGACTGGTAGATCAAACACTCCAACATTATATAGGCTAATAGAAGGTTCAAGAATAAATAGAGAGTGCTAGAAAATGCTGGTAGGCCTATAATAACCTCGAGAGGCTTCCAGATACTCCTTTGTTTACAGAACAATGCAATTATTTGTTGACAAAAAGCCTCCTATCCCCCGCCTATCCATACCTTGGCATACCACAGTCTCAAGGCCATCAGACACTGTTGAATTCCATAACACTGCCCCCTCCTTAAAACTGTTCTGTCCCAGAACAGTCCAGATCCATCCTGGAAGTGCAAACAGTAGAAGCCGGCACCAATGGATCAACTTGTGTAACCACCCATGGGTTGAAGACACAACAGGTGACGTTGATTCCAGTGTCCTTGAAAATTCTTCCAATCATTGGTCTCACAATCTTCCAGTCCAATCAGTCATAGCCACAGCCCAGTCTTGGGATTCCAAGCTGCTTCACTCCCAGGAATTGAACGTGAGTTTGTAGGTGCATCAGACTTTGCCACAAAGCCTGATATGTTGACTCCTGCTGGGGTTGGTCTTTTGTCACCAAATAGAACAGATGTTGGTTCTGATCCTGAAGATGAAGTGCTTTCCCCACAGCTGGATTCTGGAGATTCAATTCATCCAATCTTCCAAACTTTGTCCTGAATACTGTAGCAATTCCTCTTGAAGCTCCCACATTCCTAGCAATGCAATGTGCCAAGGCATAGCTCTTTGGTAGGGTGAATAAGTCCTGGTGACTAATGGTGACATTTCCTTCTTCCAGTGACATCCCTAGGTTGGCCATGAATCCTTCAAAATCAGAGATGGCAGGATGAAGAGCCTTGACTTCTTGAACTCCCCTTGCAGCATTGTCTCCATGATAAGGCGCCAGTCAGTTGAAGTGAACAATGTGTGGAGTACCTCTTGGTTTCTTGATCCTGTAGACCACATCGTTGATCCTTGTGACCACTTTGTAAGGTCCATCCCAGGAGGTTTGCAACTTGGGAGAGTATCCACAATGTCATTGAGGATTGTACAACCATACCATGTCACCAGCCTGGTATCCTCTATGGTTGGCCTTAATGTCATAGCGCAGCTTCATCATGTCACTGGTTTCCTGGATGTTGATGCGAATGGTTGCATGAATCTCATCCATCTGCTTCCAGAGCTTGCTGGTGTAGTCTTCTTGTTCCAAGTCCTCCCCAGGTTTGCCTGTAGCTACAGTTATCCTGTTAGCAACTGCTTCCTTCCCTTCCTGCTTCTTGTCAGACATTGACTTCTTTGGGCATTTGTTTTGTAGATGACCCCTCTCTCCACAGCCCCAACACCTTATCTCCTTCTTTGCAGTCATGAGTTTTTCCAAAATCCTCTTTGTTATTTCCTCCACCAGCTCCTCATGGCTATCTTCTCCTGATACTGAGTGAACATGTGCATGGCTCCTCACAGATTGTGTCACAGCTTCAATTTCCAGGGCCTGAGTTAATGCCTCACTGAGGGTCTGAGGACAAGCCAGTTTAACAGCTTGTTGGGTTTCTGGCTCACGTAGACCATCCAGGAATCTATCAACTGCCATACTCTCCTTCATTTCATCATCCCCTGATGCTGGGTAGGCAATCCTCACCAAGCGAGCTATGTCAGCTTCAAATTCCTGAAGTGACTCATTTGGCTTCTGGATTCTGTTCCTCAATTCTGAACGGTGTAGTTGATACATGTGTCGGTGGCCAAATCTTATTTCCATATGCTTCAACAGTTCACCAATGTTTCCTCTGTCAGACTTTGGAATCATCTGGAGTACTGCCAGTGCATCTCCCCGAAGTGATAGGCACAAATTATCAGCCTTTGCTGCAGGTGTCCATCCATATATATTGGCATACACATCTAACAAGGTATGGTAATCTTCCCATGGAGTCTTTCCATCAAACGTTGGTAGTCCACCATGATAATTTGGCATGGTAATAGGCACATTGCAGTTATTTACTGAAGTATCCTTTTCAATAAGATAAGCATTATCATCCACCTCCAAGGTTGCTCTTGCTCCACTAGTGTTATTATTTTGCAGCTCTTTAATCTTCTTATCAAATTTATCTTCCATGCTTTTAAGTTTTGTTTCAAATTTATCTTCCAAAATTTTACTATTTTCTTGCAGTTTTCTTTCAAAGATTCGAATTTACTCTCCAAAGATGTTTTATTTTCTTCTATTTTACTCTTTAAATTTGTCAAAGCTGACTTATTTTCTTCCATTTTATTCTCCAAATTTGTCAAAGCTGATTTATTTTCTTCCATTTTACTTTCAACCAGTTCAAATTTACTCTCCAAAGATATTTTATTTTCTTCCATTTTACTTTCAACCAATTCAAATTTACTCTCCAATGTACTCACCAGAGCTCCCGAATCTGTTTCAAACACATAGGTATCTGGGTCCTGACCCTCGGCCAGCAGTGCTTCCTGGAGTCTATCTTGTAAGACAGATTTCACCCCATTTGTATCCAGTTCTTGCTCCTCCAGCGCTTGCTTCAGTTGATTTACTTTTAAACTGGTAAGCTTCACACCTTTCCCTGCCATTTCAGTTCACGTTCCACAAATATTACACAGTTCACAATTATGTACAGAAGACTAATGTTCACTCTCAAAGAATAAAGTTCATACACAAAGAAAAAGTTCACACACAAAAGTGTTCACACTCAAAGATCACAGTTCACTCAATTGAAGATAGAGTTCACACACAAAGATAACGGTTCAATCAATTGAAAATAATAGTTCACTTCACAAAGGTACAAGTTTATAAAATTGCCTCAATCAATAGCTACATCCCACTTCTGACACCAATTGTTACGGGTTTCCACTATAATAAAAGACTTGAGACAATTTATACTGATTAACTTTATTAATTACCCTGCTATAACACACTGGAAAAAGATAAACTATAATGGAACAGAAGATAGCACAAGAGTTTATAACATTTCACAATACAAATTACAAGTTAAGAATGCACTGAATAAGAAATGATGAACAGTCTTTATCACGCAAGTTACACTAAGAAGAAATAAGAACTGACAGAATAATAATATAACTATAGATTGTCTATATACAACATCCGGCTTGTCTATCACACGATACAACTGACACAATGAACTGACACAAATCGTTTGAATGCTCAAGTACAACTGACTGGTAGTTCAAACACTCCAACATTATATAGGCTAATAGAAGGTTTGAGAATAAATAGAGAGTGCTAGAAAATGCTGGTAGGCCTATAATGACTTCAAGAGGCTTCCAGATACTCCTTTGTTTACAAAGCAATGTGATTATTTGTTGACACAAAGCCTCCTTTCCCCCACCTGTCCATCCCTTGGCGTACCACAGTCTTAAGGCCATCAGATACTGTTGAATTCCATAACACTATTTTAGCGACAAAAATGATTCCTATTCTAATCTCACTATGGAAATAATGATTGATATTTATTATTAAATATATTCATAATAATAAATCAATTTATATTTTAAAATCATTAAATTGGGAACAAAGTTTTGGTTTAAAAGGAACAGCATTGGACTATTCCAAGATTCTATTTACTTAAGGTGAATTGGTTCCATGTCATTTTTTTAATCAGCTGATACTGTAGAATTTTCATTTTATTGGAAACGTTTATGAGACAGAAACGCCCTTGAAGTCCACAAATTATGAGTAATGTGGATTGTAAAATGTTTATAAGCCAGGGCCCAGATCATGAATGTGAATGTTGAATGTGACTGAGTTATATAGGTAACTTACGTAAAGAAATATAAATTTATGTGATTGTTGTATGATTCAAATTTGATCATAATCAAGACTTGATATCCTATTATATTAAGCGAGTAATTTCTGTATGTATTTATGTATGTTTGTATGTATGTGGAACCACGGATCTAGAAAACGGCTCTTACAATTTCCTCAAAATTTAAAATGTAATATAACCAAGATGGAAAAATAAGATTGCACCAGGTCTCATGTCTGGGAAAACTCTCTGGCAGGATTTATGAAAGAATTAAATATTCCTTATTCAGGCATAATCCCAAATACTGCGTATAATGGCTGTTATCGTTAGCTAACCAACACTATCCAGCTGGAGTGAATGGAGTTGAATTCAAGTCTATAACACATGTTCATGTCTGTCAAAAACTTGTGAGAGGTGATCATATCAATTTTGAATTTATTCTTTACAAGGCCGGAGGTTCCTTGATTTTCACAATATAGTACATTATGCCAAAAGCCTGGGAAGGAAAAGTTTACGGTATGAGGATAGTTTCCTGGGCAAGGCTTGCCAAGCCTGGGAATAATTCCGTATACCATAAAAAACTTCCTGGGCGAGTTGTGTATAATTTTTTTCACTACACCTCAAATAAATATTATCAATCAAATTTCATGAATGAATAAAACAAATAGGATTAATGAAATCTAAGAACAGCTAAGACCAGATAACTTACTATACTAGCTTTGGCTGAGCTGAATCTGGAGTAAGCTGAACTGCTAAGTATTGAAAGTTTGCATCACAATTTTTTTGATTCAATCAAATGGATATTACTTAATAACTATCAGAATACTTGATTTTCTTAGTCCAGAAATGTTTAAGCTCATGATAGTTTTTGTACAATCATCCTAAATTGTACAATAGCAATACAAAGTTTCTTGTTTTTGACAAATTTCTGGCAGTTTCAAGGAAAGTGATGGTCCATTGTAGTTGCATTTTCTCTTGCTAGATGGCATCAGCTGTCCACGCTTGGAAAGTGATGGTCCTTGTATGGAAAGGACTTCTTTCTGCTTGAGGACAACAGCTGATTGATTATGTATGTAAATGACGACTTCCTAGTCTACATAGGGACTGGTAAGCAGCTTATTTCTGTGAAGTGTAGTGAAAACATATTTATGTAATTCAATAATAATTTATGTAATTCAATGGTTTGGCCGCAGCTTCAGAGCAAAGCTGGGTACCAGATATTAACCAGTATATATGATTTACTGGGTGATATTTTCTATGTTGTTTTATAGTGGCCCTTGTCTGGGCCACAATTAGACCTTGCAAGTCTTTGAAAAAATTGATGATTATTATTTGCATCTGAAAAATGTATTTGAAATACCAGGAGAATGTGTGAAATACTCCAAAATTTTGTTTAAAATCTATCTGAACAGCATACAATCATACATCCAATAGAAAAAATAAAAACATAATTTTTGTCTCATTTTGTGGCTAACCCTCCTCTAATGGAATTTGCCAAACGTCTAATACACATGTACATGTACCTATATAAATGTAAACCTAACACATACAAATGTGAATGCACACAAGCAAAATAGTCTCTCTTCAAATCCTACTTATTTGATTAAAGAACTTATTAACATCGAATTCAATAGAAAGGTTACTTGAGATGTAGTGGTGGATGGTACCCATCAACAAGTGAAAACCAGAACTTGCTTTATGGCCTATGTGGCACTTTAGAAGTTTATGTCATCAGACAGAGTAACTAGAGGAAGAGTGTGTAAGAAGAGGTTATGAGAATAGGTTTGGTAACAGATTGCATATATATATGCAAGCTATCATCAAAAAGTTATAAGGATAAAGCTATCGTCAAAAAGGCAAAAAGGAAAATATGTTCTTCTATGTAACTAAGGCCCATTCTAGAAGAGCGTTGAAAACGCCGCATTTTGACGCGTAGGGAACGCGCGCTCTAAGAAAATCATTGTGTTGGATGGGCTCACGTTCACCTCGCTCGTGTAGACAAGCCCACTGTTTCTGTCAAGCGCGCGTTTCTACGCGGCGAAAACGCGGAGTTTCGATGCTCGTCTAGAATGGGCCTTACAGAATAGTATGACCCTAATATGTGACGTCACACTTCGAGTTTTTGGCATAGTCCAACGGAAGCCTTGGACATGGCCTGTTGTCTTGGCTCTGGATCGTATCCGGTTGGTCGCCAGTCGTGTTGACCGCCGGTCGTTTTGGTCGCAAATCAAGGTCATTTGACGTCATTCATCATCACGTGATCAATGACGACATTTAATCGATTGTGGCGCCCCTACAAGCTTTTTATTTTTCCAAAACAGCTTTTCCTCTCTACAAATCTATTTGTTTTCTATTCTAATCATCTTGAATTGGAATGGAATGGAATGGAGTCTGAGAACTGAGTTGTTTGCTAGCTTTGAAAATATTCGGCTAATGGTACGTTAACATGCTTTAGTTATATTAATTTCAGTCGTATTATTTATGATTTAGCCAAGTTTTATTGAGAAATAAGGTGTAAGTGTCGTTTACTGGCCCACCTCGGTAGAGGCATTGGTTCGAACAGTTCAAATCGATATTGTTATTCAATCGACTCTGCAGCCATAGTTTGAGGTTAGTGACTTGAAGAAGTTGAGTTTGTGTGTTACAGAGAAGAAATTATTCAACATAATTTGAAATAAGAATGAAATTGTTATTTTAGTACTCAATGTGAGTAATTTTGTACAGTTTATATGCATTTCGAAACGTTCAGAATAAGAGAGTTAGTGTACTTGTGAGATAGTTTCATAGCTCCCGTAGACCAAACTTTGAACTTGATTTATTTCAAAACTACTTGACAGCGACGGCTAATTTTTTCAAATTTGTCATCAGAATAACGTACTGAATCGATTCCAACAATAATTTTGACTCTAGCAAGGTGGGCCAGTAAACGACACTTTAGCCAGAAATAATACCAAAAAATTATCTTCGCATCAGCTTCAGTGTAAATCAAGAGAGCCCTGTTGCCTAACTTTGAATGATAAGTAGAATATTTTTATTGTAGAAAAGTATAGGGTTTATTTGTTGTCTATTTATTTATAGGCTGATATATTTTAAAGGCTGATATATTTTATAGGCTGATATATATTTTAAAGTGTCGTTTACTGGCCCACCTTGCTAGAGTCAAAATTATTGTTGGAATCGATTCAGTACGTTATTCTGATGACAAATTTGAAAAAATTAGCCGTCGCTGTCAAGTAGTTTTGAAATAAATCAAGTTCAAAGTTTGGTCTACGGGAGCTATGAAACTATCTCACAAGTACACTAACTCTCTTATTCTGAACGTTTCGAAATGCATATAAACTGTACAAAATTACTCACATTGAGTACTAAAATAACAATTTCATTCTTATTTCAAATTATGTTGAATAATTTCTTCTCTGTAACACACAAACTCAACTTCTTCAAGTCACTAACCTCAAACTATGGCTGCAGAGTCGATTGAATAACAATATCGATTTGAACTGTTCAAACCAATGCCTTCTAAATTTTAAAATTGAATAAGATATTGAATAAATAATTGTTGAAAATATAATTTAATTAATAAATTGTTCATAGAATTAACATTTGATATTCTGTTCCATCATTTTACAAGTTGACATTCCACAATGTTCATACACTTTTTCAAGATGCTACAAAAGTTGACCACCAACAAACTGTACATCTTGAATCGACATTTTGTGACAGTTACTTTTTTGCTTCTGGTCAATTTAGGTTAGGTTGATGGAAGTTTAGGTTGGGTTTGTTGAATGTGAGATTGGATTAATTAAAGGTTGGGTTAGTTGAAGCTTAGGTTGGTTTTGTTCAAGATAAGGTTGGATTAGTTAGAGCTTAGATTAGGTAAGTTGAAACTTGAGTTAGGTTAGGTTAGTTAGAGCTTAGGTTAGGTTCCTTAGAGCTAAGGTTAGGTTAGTTGGAGCTCAGGTTGGGTTAGTTAGCACTTGGGTTAGGTTAGTTGGAGCTTAGGTTAGGTTAGTTGGAGCTTAGGTTAGGTTAGTCAGAGCTTAGGTTAGTTAGAATTAGGTTAGGTTGGGTTAGGTTAGTTAGAGCTCAGGTTAGGTTAGTTAGAGCTTAGGTTAGGTTAGTTAGAGCTTTGGTTAGGTTAGTTAGAGCTTAGGTTAGGTTAGTTAGAGCTTAGGTTAGGTTAGTTAGAGCTTTGGTTAGGTTAGTTAGAGCTTAGGTTAGGTTAGTTAGAGCTTAGGTTGGGTTAGTTAGAGCTTACGTTTGGTTAGTTGGAGTTCAATTTATGTTAGTTAGAGCTTAAGTTAGGTTGGTTAGAGCTCAGGTTAGGTTAGTTAGAGCTTAGGTTGGGTTAGTTTAGTTACAGCTGAGGTTAGGTTAGTTAGAGCTTAGGTCAGGTTAGTTAGAGTTTAGGTTAGGTTAGTTGGAGCTTAGGATGGGTTAGTCAGAGCTCAGGTTAGGTTAGTTAGAGCTTAGGTTGGGTTAGTTAGAGCTTACATTTGGTTAGTTGGAGTCTAATTTAGGTTAGTTAGAGCTTAAGTTAGGTTGGTTAGAACTCAGGTTAGGTTAGTTAGAGCTTAGGTTGGGTTAGTTTAGTTACAGCTGAGGTTAGGTTAGTTAGAGTTTAGGTTAGGTTAGTTAGAGTTTAGGTTAGGTTAGTTGGAGCTTAGGATGGGTTAGTCAGAGCTTAGGTTACCAAATGGTACAATCTGTAGGCTGTGCTCAACGATATTCTGTACCATTTTTTGACTGAAAGTGTCACAGAATGTCGTTAGTTTACAATGTCGTTGATACAGAATGTCGCCTTCGCTTCCATTATCAATTTGCTTTATCGTAACCCTTTTTGTTGGTCCTCAATGATCACTTAAATTGTCATGAACTCTAATAAGGTATTTAGTACTAATTTTTTGCTATTTTGTACAGTTAATATTAATTTTAGAACTTTTCAAATAACAGAGTTATCAGATTTGTAAGTGCCCCCCAGGCCAAACTTTGAACTTGATTTATTCAAAAACTACTGGACAGCGAAGGCTAATTTTTTAAAAATTGTCATCAGAATAACATACTGAATCAATTTCAACAAGAATTTTGACTCTACCGAGGTGGGCCAGTAAACGACACTTACACCTTTCTGGGGAGATTTTTCTGAAAGTGATATTGATTTTTATTGTTACATTCTAAACTACCACTGTTACCTGTTATTGAAATATGACCGTTAGGTTGAGGAAGCCGTATTTATTGCTGTACTTTCTAATTTAAGCTTCACCAATCAATCATCCTTGTCCCTTAAAAACTAAAGAATAACCTTAGTTTTTAAGGTTAGTGAACTGCGGGGACTATTTCGTTATTTCCCTAACTTCCTTAATCTCTAACTTTTCAAACTAACCTAACCTTGGCTTTTGAATAGAAATGTCTGTATCTAATAACTCACTATATCTCTAAAAAGTCAATATTTGGGAACACACAACTCTGCTGCTCCCTCATTAAAGTGGTGAAGGTGCTCCTTTGGATTATTGTACCTCCTCTTAAAACTGGAATTCTGAAAGCAATTTGTCAGAACGAAACGGTTTGTCTGAAGTCGCTCTCAAATCAATATGCTATTGCGGCCCACTCGCCGACTGTCCTGATGGATCTGAGCATCAATAATCATTAGCCAACCGCCAGTTTTGATGGTGTCTGCTATACAGGGCCGTATTTCTAAATAGGCTAAGTAGGCTGCAGCCTAGAGCGGCAAATTTTCGGGGCGGCAAATTTTCAAGGCGGCAAATTAAAAAAAAATTCAAAATTTTTAAAAGAATTCCAAAAAATGAATTACATCTTCTCTACGACTCCTGAATTTACTTTGAAAAACTTGACCTACTAGTAATTCTTAGTGCATTATAAAATCGGTTTGATCTCTGAATAAACTAGCTAAGCGCAGCTTGTATCTGGACAATCTGACAATACTGCCGCTTTCGATGGAAGCGCGACAAGATGTTCCAGCTGACAGACTGCACTGCTGCTGAGAGCGGCAAAAATGTGTAACAGCGGCGAGCGGCAAAAGTGTATAGTGATATAAGTGATGAGTGAGGTTAATTTAATTTTCGATTTGTCAAGCGAGAATACTAAATACAAGGTAAAATATCATGGGCGGATTTAGGGGGGGCATGAGAGGGCCGGTCCTCTTCGCGGGTCCAGCCAGGTCGCCGCCACTCGTATCTCGCCGTCCAGTCAGGAGCCTGTCGCTCGTTCTGGTCCACTCCTCTTCGTGGGTCCATCCAAATTTGCCGCCTTATATTATATTTCGATATATTGCTAATTGCAACCCTTTTTACTCCATTGAATTTCTCTGATTACAATTTTGATCATTGGCTCATTACTGAGCATTACACATTGAAACTTCATTTCTTTTATCTCTTATTTTATTAATATTACATTTGGATTTTTGGGTAATTTACCTGCCTTCCTTTGGCTGCTGAATTGCTGATGTATTTGTCAAATGGCAACAGTGGCGGTTCCAGACCCGAAAAACTGGGGGGGCAAGGGCTCAAATTCACGAGTGATTTTCTAGGGGGAGACGGGCTGGAGTTTATAAAAGGATATGTGGGTGCCCTTACCCCTACTCTAGATAGTAGGGTTCCCAGGCGTCTTTTTTCCTTGGAAAAAATTAAAAATATCATGACAAAATAAATAAATTAGTCCAACTCAATTTGATTACTTTTCGAGCTAGGTTGAAAATGTTGATGCCTTGAAAACTTGTCGTTATTTTATTAAAAAAAATAATACTCTTGAGGTTCAAGAGTAGATAATTTGGCAATAATTTCTACTAACAACTATTGAATTGAATCCAATAGTTTCATACTACGGCACACAGTGTTTCAGAAGGATGCGCAATACTTCTCATGCTGTTTCCTTATACCAAGTAGAGACCAAGTAAAGTACCGTGGAACATAGGTACCCTCAAAAATGCTTTGTTACCGAGATAACAATGGAGAGAAATTGAAATTTTTCAGCAAGTATTGATTTTTAATGGTTTTATTCAAGTTATAAAATTATTTATTCCCATGTCGACAATTATCCCATTTGATAAATTCAATCAAATCTTGAAATTGCGGCTTTACAGTAATTTTTCACCTGTTCAATGTTTTGTCTCCTTTTGATCGCGATTTCTGAGATTTAGGTAAAATTTACACAATCAACGCTATTCAACTGTTATCTCTTGAGAATATCTTCTGATTCTCTTCAACTTCTATCAATATTGAGAATAAAAAATTATGGTAGAATATTCCTCAGATTCACAACTCCATTTCACATGGGAATTAATAATTTTAGAATCTGAATAAAGCCAGTGAAAAAATAGAAAAATGAATATTTCTTGAGACATTTAAATTGTTATCGAAGCGGTAACAAAGCGTTTTTGGTGATATGTCCCACGAAACTTTTTCCTCTACTTGGTGTAAAGAAACAGCTTAAGAAGTATTGCACATTCCTTCTGGAACACTCTGTGTAGTATGAAAAATTTGGAATTAACTCAATAGTTGGTAAAACTTATTGCCAAACTCTCTACTTTTGAACCTCAAGACTACATTTTTAAATAAAATAAAGCCAGGTTTTCAAGGCATTAAGATTTTAAACTTCAAAAAAATCATCAAATTAAGTTAGACTGATTACCGGTAGCCTATTTACTTTGTAATGATATTTTAGATATGATGCAATCATCATAATCCACTTCATTGTAGATTGGAGGACTCAATAACCTTAATTCATGGAAGATATCGGCAAGCTTCTTTGACTGAAGTACCAAACTATAACATGAGTGAGGATTTTCAATTAGGTTTAGAAAGTCCATATGAACTTCCAATAACAGATATTATCTATTCTATAAACCATTAAATTATTTTTTATGATTTTAGTCCACACTAAATTAATTATTTTAGAAATAATTATATTATGTGCGTCTAACTAGAAAAAAAATTGGAAAAATTCCAATGAAAACTGGGGGCAGCTGCCCAGCCCACCTGGAACCGCCACTGCCTACCACGAAAATATATTCTTCTTGTCGGGAGTGGCGAGAGCTTATGTAAATATATCTTACTACTGATTTGACTCTGACTGTCAGCCACTTACCCACGTATTCCCTTAACCCATAATGACTCTGAATAAGCAAAGTATAAGCAAAGTATAAGCAAAGAATATGGAGAGATATATATTTTATATTCACTGGTATAAGCCTCAGGGAGGCGGCAAATTTACATTTAGCCTATAGGCGGCATACTCTTAAATCCGGCCCTGCTGCTATATCATCTTTCCAGATTTTCTATAACTTCCATGTTCTCTACATCAATGCTCAGACATTTCTGTATTGGTTTCATCATAGAGGACGGACTTCTAACTTTGTCATGTACTGAGTCTTAATTCTTTTGGTGAGATTGTTTCGGTTGAGGTGGCGTTATGTTGGAAGGCTACAGATCGTCTTTCAAAAACTCATTCACACTAGTAATTGCTCATGAAATCAGCCACTTTGTCATCACACATTCTTCAAAATTTCTCACAAAATGTAAATTAGTGAAGGCATTTAATTTCAGTTAAAACTTGTCTAAATTAAAAAATTTATTTTCCAGGAAGATTTCTCTGATGAAGTGTCTTCTTCATTATATTTGTCGTTGATGGAAAATCAGGTTGAAGCAAAGGTGAGTACTAACTTGAAATTTATTTCTGAGAGTGATGCTCACATGAGATTTGAGCTTGTGCGTGAGTAATGAGAGGGGTGAAGTTTAGAGATGACGTATTATTTTATTTGATATGCCTGATTTTATAAATAAATAATTCTCATAGAGAAATCGAATAGAACTTTGTGTAATTTGTAGTGATGTGGATCGGGAATATTCCCAGTGGGAAGGAGCTTATGATTTGGGAATATTTCCCTGGTCAAGAAATTTTGGGGATTTATAAAATTGCTTCAGAATAATTGAATTTATCAATCTTAGTCACTTTTCATGTTATTAAGTGCTTCAAAATAATTGTATTTATCAATCTCAGTCTCTTTTCACATTACAAGCTGTAAATCATCCTTGTAATCTCAATTTTAGCTCACTTTGGTGAACTGACAAACAATACTCCACGTCTACACACAAACAGAACCCAACTCGCTCTCTCTCTCTCTCAGACACGCACTTTCTCTCTTATTCTACCCCTGAGAAGAAAAACTTTTGAGAGGAAGAAATGTGATTAGTGTGTGAAATAACAACTTAATTTAAATTTTCCAAATTAATAATGCTAGCTAAATTGGTGCTACATGTTGTTGCCAAGTAGAAAACTGCGCACACATAAACCTAATTTACATAGGCTACATAATAATAGAATTATGACTTTGAGAGGAATTCAATATTTAATGGATCTTAGGATAAGGCTTCAACAACCATTGGTAAGTTAGCTTTTTGTTTTGTATTATCAGATACAAAATAAAAAACTTTTGTGGGCAAAAATATTTCATCATTACAAAAAAAATATTCTTATGGCTTTTATTGGTGGGGAGACCCTTACGGGTAGTTCCACCTCGCCAATGTGTACTTGTCCAGAACCTGTCACCCATCCAAGTGCAGTCCACAGTGTTCGTGACCCAACATCACGTTCACCGATAGATCACCCTCACCGAGAGACCAATTGCCAGTACAAAGATATTGTATTATTACAAGTCAATGAAGCCTTAGTGATTCCTGAAAGGTTGTGAGCTGTGGAATCATTTTCTTTTTAATATTCAATTAAACTTGAGGGTGGATGGTAGTGGACGGTCAACTACCGAACGGCAAAATTATGTCCCATAAGAAGAATGTAATTTTTATCAATTGTTTGGAGCAGATAGCGCCGTTATTCACGAACAGAATTTCACGTTCTTTATGTCATTAGAAAGAAAATTCAATTCTCCAGAGGCTGGACTTTTACGTTTTTGATTTTAAGTTAATTTTAATAATTAATTAACTATGATTCATAAAAGTATTGAACTCTAATTATTGAAATGAACTTGAAATAAAAAAGTAAAAAGTCCAGCCACTGAAGAATTGAATTATCTTTCCAATGTCATGAGAACGTGAAATTCTGTTCATAAATAACGGCGCTATCTGCTCCAAGAGATTGATAAAAATTACATTGTTCTTATGGGGCATGATTCTGCATTTCGGCTAGTGGCCGGCTACTACTGCCCACTCTTAAGTAAGTTCTTGTTTTAGTTTATTTTGTTGTAACTTATATAATAATTTCTAATTTTTTTGATTTCTATTCTTTTCTTTGTTTAGGGGGTTTATTATTTTTGTGCAATGAAATGGAGTAAACTTACTTTTCAGTTCTCGTGATAGAAATGAGCCGCATCTGACATCATAAGCACAACGTCATCTTCGGAATACAAAATATCCAACATTTTTCTATGGAAGAGTAGGCGGTGCTCAAAATCGTTGAAAGATTGTTCTATAACAAAATCGACCGTCCATTGTGCCATCACGTAGCAAACTGGCAACTATAGACGAAATGCAACGATTGCCACCTCTCCCCATCCATCAGTGTACTATTTAGTTTCGCATTTAAGGCGCATCCTTTTTGCGCCACCCAGTACATATACATGTTTGAAATCTTATCTCAATTAGGAATGCAGTAAATATCACAGTCTACTTTGGGAGATTGTCTATCGTTAGTAAAAACAGTCAGTCGTTTCAGTCAGTGGAGGAATAGAATTTGTTACATTACTCTAACTGCATGTCATTCAGAGGTGTTCTGCGCCGCCACTTGGTGGTGGAGACTGGCCTATGGTTGAGAGGATCATCGTGCTGACCACACGTTACCTCTATCCTGGTTAATGATTATTCGCTCGGGGTTCTGTTTGAGAATTCATGGCTTTTGAGCCGGTATTAACCGGGCTGGAGTCGTTTTCCCGTCTTGCCGGGGTGTCTTCTTTGCTTGGACGGACTGTATAGTTGAGTGAATGTGAAACTGGCAACCAGCTGATAGGCCTAGTTTGCCTAGGCCCTTCGTGGGCTCATGAGCCGTGGACAAAAAATCGCAGTATTTGCATTCTAGTGTGTGTTTCTCAATTTTAACTATTTCCGTTCTTAATAATCGTCTAATAAGCCGATTGATTTTATTATAGGTACAGCAGAGAATAAAATACCACGTCCGAACAAATGATTTGCCTCTGTATGCATGATGTATGCGGACGTTCTCTGCCAACGGTCTGATTATTTCTCCAAACAAATGAA
The DNA here is from genome assembly GCA_017141385.1 of Sogatella furcifera. Classification (NCBI taxonomy): domain Eukaryota; kingdom Metazoa; phylum Arthropoda; class Insecta; order Hemiptera; family Delphacidae; genus Sogatella; species Sogatella furcifera. The sequence goes on along the minus strand of CM029548.1, from coordinate 35,372,629 downwards.
ACAATTGAACGGGTTCGAGAAGTATGGAGGAAGACGTGAACTAACAGATTCGTCGTTGACATGCTTGAACGATTTGGAGTCAATTCAGAGAGACCCACATACTACAGTTAGCGATCTGAGAAATGGAGAAAGAACAATTTGTGAGTATCTCTTATTATCATAATATCTCATAGAATCATATTGTCTTGAGAATCAATTTCCCTCCTTTGGGAGGTTGGCTTGTTGTTACTGAAGATAGTTGCTAGTTTCCCGTCTCTGGATGAATAGTTATTGTTGAATTACATTCTAGCTGATTAACTGGATGTTATTCAGAGGTGTTCCGCGCCGTCACTTGCTTATGGAAGCTAGTTCTTGGTTGAGAGGATCAACATGCTAACCAAAAGTTACCTGTATCCTGGTTGATGATTATTCACCTCTCGTGTATAGTGGAGTGAATATGAAACTGTCAACCAGCTGGTAGGCCTAAGCCCTTCATGGGCTGTTGAGCCATTGACAAGGAATCAATATGGTTTTTATAATGGAGTAGTTAATTAATATTCTAATATATTTTCTATTAGAATAAGTTATAGTACATTATGGACAATACACGAGGAAGCAAAGTTTTTGTACTGTAAACTTTTATAAAACAGAATTTCCATAATTTTTAATTGTAACTTATAGACTTTCACAATATTATTTTCTCATGATATCGAACCAGTGGCGTAACAGTTTTTTTCGGGCCCCCCCGCAAACATATTTTCGGGCCCCCCAAAATGACTTTTATTTTAAGTTTTTTTTTATTACTTTGACCAATAATTAGTTACCTATCTTGTTTAAATGTGTATTGGATTGTTCGATGTCTAAAATTGCTATAAAATATTTATTGCCGATTTGTATTCAATCTATATCTATGTAGGCTACTGTTTATCTAATACTCAATTATTACTTACTGGAAATTATTGTTCAATAGAAACTTCGGCCTTCACTTCACGTCAATCCTTTTGCATTATTTACAAATTTACTGTTGCAATAGTTTTTTTAACATTTAAATGCATCATTGCATTCAAATGGAGTTCGATGCTGTCAGATGAGTGTGAGATAGAACTAATTAACTAGCTTTGAATGTGAACAAATCCTAAGATCTATTTGAGTCATATGATAATCATAACTCACCACATTTTGTCAAATTCCTATGTATTAATGTTCAAATGTACATTCATATATCTTTCAAAATTAATGTACTGGAGGAAATTGTAAGGATGTTCATGATCTGTTTGTATTACATAAAAGGGCAATAAGAGCCGTTTGCGCTAAGGATTATGTACTAACCTTGTATTTATATATTTTAATATTCACCATTGAATCGATTGAATCTCCGCACCTTTTGAATCAAGACAATTTGTTTAAAGTATTTTAGGCATTTAACTTCACAAAACTGACAAATGTTTTGTTTCGTACTTAATATTTTTTAATATTGTGAATTTTTCAGCCTCGTGACATTCTTTGTGGAGCTGCCGATTCAAATAAATGACCGGTTGAAAGAGAGAGAAGATAAAATGGAGACCTAATCGCTTCTCGGAGGCCTGGATGAAGAACGGTTTGCGCTCCTTGTCAATCTTAGAAAGAAGATCACCGATTTCGGCGCTGGGGAGAAGGTCAATAAAGCTGGTAAGTCTTATATTTTATTCATTTTTGATCTCAAATAAATTCAATTTCATTCACTAAACCCTGGTTGTTCATCAAAACTGTCAATTCTTAATGATTGACTGGATGAAATTCCGATGAATTCATCATTTTTTATAATTTAAGAGATCACAATAGGCCTACAATGAGACTGAAACACGAACAAAGTCATAAACGTATCTTCTTCCCAATTTTTATCAGTTATTTTGTATTTTAGTAAATTTTATTTGGTTATTTCAGTAATTTTGATTAAGTTATTTTAGTAATTTTGATCGATAATGTGTAATTAATATTTCAGACAAATGTCAGTGATAAATTCATTACGATCGTCATCAGACAAGTTTTTTTTAGGATGAGAGATTGTGCTGGTCATTTTTCTTTATTTATCATAGACTGATTCATTTTATCAGTGAAGTTCATTAGGTCTTGTAGATCTAGTATCTAGTATATAATGTTATCGGGAAGTAAATTGAAAAAATTTGGGGTTAAATATAAAAATGTCTTTTTAAAAAGGGTACAGTTAGACCTAAATCCTCGGAGATTCCGGTTCAGTAAACCTCTTGTTAAATGAGAGCCCTTTACAAATCACAATAGTTAACTGCTACACCCTCATTTCCACTGAGCAGGTAAAAAATAGAAAGCACTTTAATGGACATACAAAGTAGGCCTACCTCAGTAGAAGTACCTCAAACCGTTGAAACAGCGGTAATGTTCGATCTCTGTATCCTGCACCAGCAATTACTCGAATAAATTATTTTTGCAGCTTTACAATAGGGTTCAATGTAGTAGGCTATAATACGTGCTTCCCCAACAACTCAATCCATAACTGATTCTTGAATGGGCAAATGCATAATAGATTTCTTTGGGGATGTTTTGGTTATCCACAGCCTTTAATTTGAACATTGTTCTGAGGTAAAACTCTAGTGGCTTTTTAAGGGATGTATGAAATTTCCATGTCAAGTTATGATCCAGTAGCAACCCAAGATATTTTACATTTGATTCCATTTTCACTACGGGACAATTGCAAGAGTCACGCCTGCAGTCCAATGTGTAAAGGAAGATAGGATTGTGTTATGTTATTTTAGCATAATTATTTCCGTCCAAAAATAATGTAATCTTGGGATATCATTCCCAAGTGGATTCTCGAGGCTTTATTTGCGCTGCTCGAGCTGCCCTGCTCTAACTTCAATGTCTAACCATCACATCTCTATTCTTATAACTATATTATAAGGGTTTACTTTGTTATTAGGGCTTCTTATGTATAATTAATCAATAAATATTGAAAATCACATGAGAATGACTTGAAAAGGCTGAATTCCACTATTATTTTATAGATTTATTATAAATTAGTAGCCCTAATAACAAAGTGAATATTATTTATAATATAGTTATGTGAATAGAGTTGTGATGATTAGACATTGCAATTAGAGCCTGGCAGCTCAAGCAGCGCAAATAAAGCCGCTCAGGAATGATACCTTGAGGTTTCATGACAGGTTTCATTTTTATTGAAACTGTCCACGGTTCAATTCCATTTCAAGAAGTTTTACAAGATTTATTTGACCAAGTGAACATCATTTCCAGGCCCTTAGAAACAAAAACTAATTAAATCAAGATTAGTAGGTACAAAATAATCTTATATCTACAGTACAAATAAGAATAATGTTGGTAGTATTCAATATTCATAGACAATCAAGGCAAGAGATGTATTAACAGAAATAAAGTACATTATGTCTTGAAAACATTATTGATGTCTCTCAATTTCCATACATGTATTTAAATTATTCGTGTATCAAATGAAACATGCTCTCCAATAATAATACATTTATTATTTTATTGCATTATATTCATGCATAATCCTGTATACAATTCTATTGTATTATTTGATACATGTATCACCTTTTTGAACGTAGTAATTGGTGTTCACGCAGCTTTATTGAAGTGGTCAAGTGGACATTAGTGTTTGAACTTGACTTCTTTAAATTAATGAAGTTATTGATTTTTCCAAGCAAAACTCCATTCCAACAGCTACTTGTAAATGTTACATAACTTTATTCATGCTTTTCTAAATCCATTTCCAGAATCAAGAGTTGAAGGATTTCTTGCCTTGGATTTGCCATCCATCATGCCGAATCGATTGATCGTACACTCTAGTTGAGAATCTTTTTGCCAACAGACATATACAGGTAAAGTTTATTTGTAAATTTATTCCGTTAATTCTTGGCTAAATATTCAATGGTATCAGTTCCGCCATAAATTACAATTATTGTTATTATTCAATACATCGTGTCTATAGAGGCTGAATGATCTTTAGAGCATAAACTACTTGAAATTAAACTCTTGCCGTCAGTTTGTTGAAGCGCTGTGTGCAGGCTCTTTTTTCACTGACAATTGCGTCACCAATAATAAACTCATAAAATATGAGCTCTTACTAATTTATTAAAATTATTAAGTTTATTCAATAATAAAAATTAAAATGAACTCCCCACAAATAAGCCATACTACGATAATAATGCAAATTATGCAAAGGGTCTGCATGGCCTAGATGTTTGTGCGCAGGCAGATTAACGTATCTTCTTCCCAAATTTTATCAGTTGTTATGTCGTTTTTTTTTACTATAAAGTGTTAATAAGTATTTCGTCATGGAAAGCAAAATCGAGTTATTTTGTATTTTAGTAATTTTGATCAGTAATGTGTCATTAGTATCTTGTAAGAATGCCATAGTGATGAATTAACTAATAATGTTCATTTATTGAAAGTCATTTTGATGAATTCACCAAAAAAAGTTTTATTTGTAGGTAGAGAGATTGTGCTGGTCATTTATCTCGATTTATTATGTTCTGATTCATTTCATCAGTATTTTTTTCTCTTTTCCCCTTTTACATTTTTTTAATCATTCCATTTTCTCACTATCAATACTTTTATTTATTTTTTTAAACTGCCTCAATGAATTATTAATTCATTCTGCACCTCATAGCTTGTTATTCCAGCAGTTTTTCTTTTCTTTTTGTTTATCACTAGAATCTTAATTATTCTATTTTTTGGTTCATTTATTTATTTGTTCAATATGTAACTTATTTGATTTCTACTTGTAATTTCTTCTAGTATTTATACTTTTGATTTTTATTGCATTTATTTATTTTTTCCTTTTGCATATTTATATTGTTTTGTATTTTGCTGGTGATGTGGTCAAGTGGTAGTGTGGACATACTGTCCAAACTTCGCCACGTCATTAAAATAAAGAAGTCATTCTATTTATTCTATTCTAAAGTTTCATTAGGTCTAGTAGATCTAGTAATAGGTTCCACCTCGCCATTGCGTACCTATATTACTAGTTTTTCAATATCAACTGTATCAATTAATCAATAAAACATTTGTAGTAGATTAGGTGATGTATAAGATTGTTTCAACCAATATGAGCCGAATTAATTCATCAGTAATGACATTGTCAGGGCAATCGACGAGCGTTCTGCGAGAGTGCAAGAGCATATTGAGTCGAGAGTGTCCTCTGGCTGAGCATTGAGCAAACCCTTCACTTTAGCAGACCGCTCACCAACTGCACTGACAGTTCTGAGCATTAATAAAAGTCATTCGTCAATCCTTTTTTTTTGGCATGAGCTATATTAAAATCTCAATAAGCTCGAAATATTTGGTTGAAATGTATTTTAGAAGGATCTAATACTGTATATTTTACTAAAATATATATTTTTTATTTCACAGGTCTAAAAATCAAGGGATTTCACCAAAGAAGCTGCAATTGAAAAATAAATATATAGATTAATTATTTATACTATTGGTTTGTCTTCATTAATTATCATACTGTATTAATATTCTATGTTTTTTTAAATAAATAATGATGGATCATTTATAGTATTTTTTCCCTGTTCATGTTTCCAAAATAAAGAATTTTCAAGTTCAAAGAGTGGATTTGATCATTTAATTTGAAGAGCTGAGAACTTTATTATTCGACAGTATGTAGATCAGTTGAGAATATTATATAGCATTTATCTTTTCTTATTGACTTTATTGATTGATTGATCTTATAATTAATTATTATTGGTACATGGTTCTTCTGAAATTTTCACTGATGATGAATACCTGTTTATCATTCATTACAAGCAAATAATTTACTCTTTTTGAACTTGATAAATCTTTACCAAATATAATTCATGAAATAATTTATATATCATAATTGTCTAGAAAATGTTCATTCTTTTTCTCTGTTCGTCAAGTTTGGGATTTAATTCAGTCTTTCAGATGTAATGTAATTCTTTGTACCTCACTTGAATTGCAGTTTTCTGAATTTTTGAAGCATGCATGTGTCACACCTTGCTACTTTATCAACTGCTAGCTAAATAGCTGATAGAAAATAGCAATATGTGACAAAGGCAATGCATCTATTGAAGTAGCTTGTTGTGACACAGGCTTCAGGAAGGACAGGTTGCCCTAGAACATTTTGGAACCCACAATCCAAGCTGGGTACAAAAAGTTTGAAATTAGTCTAAAACTTGGTAAACAGAGAATAGTTCAATTATTTTTTTATAAGATTTCATCAACTAGCTAGCTAGTTTAGCTAGTATAAGCTAATATTGCCCAATGAACTCTTTCATGCTGTTCTACCATCGATATTGATAGGCTAACTTTTTTCTAGTTACAGTACTTTTATTTCAGTAACATTTCAGCAATTGCCTTATTCTATAGGCCTTAGAGAAAACCTTAAACCACATGATTACTTCAAGACTTGAGTTTAGTTTAATATTAAGAACCCAATATTCTCATCAATCTGCATTTAAAACTTATCTGTAACTTTTGAGCTTTATAGTAAACCTAATACTTTCTGTAACTTTTTGAGCTGTATCTGTTGCTTTTGAAATTTGGCAACAGGGATCATTCTCTTGTTAGAGGCATAAAAAAATTGAATGCTTAATTAGTCTAATAAATTATAGG